>SJYW01046634.1:0-10033 GCA_006410735.1 Raphicerus campestris | reverse complement strand
ACAGGCTCTAGGTCATGCAGGCTTCAGGAGATGTGGCATGTGGGCTCAGTGGTTGTGGCTCCCATGCTCTAGAGCACAGGCTTAATTGTTGTGGCTCATGGGCTTAGTTGCTCTGTGGCATGTGGGATCTTCCCAGAACAGGGATTGAACCCATGTCTCCTGCATTGGCATGTGAATTCTTCACCACTGAGCCACCGGGGAAGCCTCCCAATTCCATTTTATGGTTTTCACTCTCAATCACTCTAATCTGGATGCTAAAACAACCTTGAACATAGTCTCCAAAATCCCATATGGTCCAACTGCTGTTTGTATCAATAAGTTTCTTCATCTTCTCCCAAAGGCCTGGACTTCAATCACAAAGAAATGTTCTCAAGTTCTTCAAACGCATTGTGCTGTTTGTGCTCTGGGTCTTTAAGCAGACAACTCCATCTCCCTGCTCATTTGTTGGCCAGCTCGAGGTCAGCCCTTAGGACTCAGCTCCAATGGCACTGGGCACCTCTCTTTGCTCTTGGTGACTTCTAACAAGGCAAAAACTAGGTTTTCTGCTTTATCTCTGCCACAGCATAAATCACACTTTACTTAATTGTCTTTCTCTGTACCCTCATCAAGGCTATGAACTCATTGAAGTCAGGGACCATCTTCTTTTCAGTTTACTCCCTGAAATTACTGCTCAGTTCAGATTTGGTAAAAGAAAATGATATGTAAGTCCCTGAAAATGTCTTGGTTACTCTACCTCCATGATTTTTCACCTGTGATTCTTTTTGCCAAAATTTTATCCCTGCAAGTTTAACCTTTGTCCAGTGACCATGCCTTAATCTATTGTAACCCTGCTTATTCTTCTAGGTCAGACTTGGTTGTTCTCTCTCTCATGAGCATTCCCAAATCAGACCCACTAGAACTGATACAATTTGTATCCTAGCCATGTAACATGAAATATACAGTTTTATCATGTACGCAATCTCTGTTTTTTCCTCCCCAAATAGATGAATTAAAAATAAGGACTATGTCTTAAAATACCTGTATTCCCCAAATCATCTCTCATAGTGTTTTGCAGAGTCAGTGCTTAATATATACCAAATGAATTATTGTAAAATAATTTCCCAAAGCTATAAATATTTCTGTTTTCCCTCTAGAAAATGTTCAGTAATTTTACTTTTCACCCTTGTAAATGTCTTAATCTGTCCCTTTCTGACAAAGTATGTGATTTATTTCTCTATATTTCCCTTACCAAACTGCAGCAGAAAGATCCCTCTGAAGATTTGGTGGAAGCAATAGAATTGCATAAATAATTTTTTTCAGTGCAGGTGAAATTGTAATTAGAATTCCCATCTCCAAAGACTCAAAGATCCCCACAGGGACTTTGCTCTCTTCTCTCTAAGAGCAATGTGGAGCACATGGCCTTTTCATAAAATAACTTTAAAAAACTAATTTACTTTAAATTAATTAATTAAACTATTCAGTGCAAGGACTTAGTTGCTCCCCAGCATGTGGGATCTTAATTCCTCCTCCCCACCCAGGGATCAAACTTGCATCCCCTGCACTACAAGGTATATTCTTAACCATTGGACCACCAGGGAAGTACCACACATGGCCTTTTAAATGTTTTTGTTCTCATCACCAAAGTGAAAAAGTTTAGCTGCCCATATTTCAATACTCTAACTCAAATCAGGCATGATTTGTAAAGTCTTCCCTGGTTTCTCCTTTTTAAGATTTATTTTATTCTATTTATTTGGCTATGTCGGGTCTTAGATGCAGCACACAAGACCCTTGGTTGCAGTGTGTGGGATCTAGTTCCCTGACCAGGGATTGAACCCAGGGCCCCTGCATTGCAAGGCGTATTCTTAATCACTGGATCACCAGGCAAGTTGCTCCCTTGGTTTCTTTAAGTTGGAAGTATTCACCTTCCAGCTCTATATACACAGTGCTATATCTGTATCTTTCTTATGACAATCAGTTCTTTCTGCCTCATATTTTTGTAAATATGTATGCCCGTGTCTTATATCCCTTCTGAAGTGTGAGTTCCTAGACAGAAGAATATTGCCTGATTTGCTATTCCACTCTGCCCATAGAAAAGTGCCTTGCATTTATGTGTTGGTTCTATAGCTGATGTTATCTGTTAAATGGTATATTGTATATATATATATAAAGATTATGTGTATAAATATAGTACATACATACAGTACCCATATTTATATCTTTGCAGTAGAACTAAAGTCTATATTAAGCCAGTCTGGTGACCACTGTAAAAGTGAGAGAATCATATTGATATCATTAATATCTTAATTGCTGTACCAAACTAATTTTGGTGCCATTATTCTTCCTCCTAAAATGTAACAAAAACCTCAAAGAGAGTTTTAATCATATGTCTTAGATATCACTTCATTCCAAAACCTTCCCTGATTGCCAAAGAAATTTTTTATTATATTTATATAATTATATATAACATATATAATTATATTTATATATATTATAATTACACAGCAATAATTACAGAATATATATAAAATAGCTACCCACTCATTTCACTGCTTTGACTCCTTGAGGACAGAGATTATATCATCATATTGATTCTTGTGTTCACACTACTTTGGATGGACAGAATAATGTTCACCTAATCACCTCTGTCTCCAGCAAACACCTCCACATCCTATTCATATGTTACCTAATATGGCAAAAGCTACTTTGTATACATTACTGTGTTATGAATTTTGAAATTCAGAAGAAATTCAGAGACTTCAGGAGAAACATAGTTCTGCTCACACCTTGATTTTAGCCCAATGAGATCCATATCGGACTTCTAGCTTCCAAAAGTAAAATAATGTTTCAATACACCAAATTTGCAGTAATATATTATAGCAATAATGTAAAACTTATGCAACAATAAACACATGGCAGGTGATTCATCAATATTTGTTCACTAAAAGAACTATAGGATATTATCTCTGAAAAAATGTCTGGTAGAGTTAACGGATGTGGGAAATAAAGAGGGTTTGCCTGTGAGAAAAGGGTAGGGAAAGCAAAACTTCCCATTACTCATTGACAGTGGGCTTGTGAGATAGGTGCAGGTAAAAAACAAAAACCCAAACTCCCCATTTCATGGTTTAGGCAACTAAATGGATAATGGAAAATATATAAGGAAGGGTTATGATCTTAGTTTGGGACACGTTTGGAATTAGGATCACTATGGGACAACCAAATGAAAATGTCCAGGAGACAATGGAAAATTCGGTCCAGGAACTCAGAGGATATCTGACATGATCCCATAGCATTGGAATATAAGATGAGAATAGCAAAATAACTGGAAGATTAGAATGGCAGCATGATGCTTCTTAAAAGCCAAGGGAAGTCAAAACCGATTCATCAAGAGGACATTGGAATGGGCAGTTGAAGGCACTTGGACTGGGAAATTAAGTCATCAAACTGATGCTTTAAGAAGGTTCGTGTGGTGATCTTATGTAAAACAGATTGGTATTAAAGGCAGAGATGCCATTTAGANATTCATCAAGAGGACACTGGAATGGGCAGTTGAAGGCACTTGGACTGGGAAATTAAGTCATCAAACTGATGCTTTAAGAAGGTTCGTGTGGTGATCTTATGTAAAACAGATTGGTATTAAAGGCAGAGATGCCATTTAGACTTTACAGATCACTTTCAAAGACACTTTCCTATTTTTCCTCATAGCAGCCTTCTGAGGCAGTTAAGAAAAAGCATAATCAAAGGCCACCATTTTGTTTTATCTTCATAATACCGCTTGCATCATATTGATGATTATTTCTACTTACTTTTAGAGCTTTAACTTTCAATGTGCTCAACTTCTTACTCCTCTAATCAATGCATTAGGGTTCTTGGTCAAATTCCTACTCTCTAACATTCAGGATCCATTCATCAATAGAAAATCAGCATAGATAAATCATTATCATCCATATAAAATATTTTAATCNACATCTAACTTTCAATGTGCTCAACTTCTTACTCCTCTAATCAATGCATTAGGGTTCTTGGTCAAATTCCTACTCTCTAACATTCAGGATCCATTCATCAATAGAAAATCAGCATAGATAAATCATTATCATCCATATAAAATATTTTAATCCTTACACAAACCAAGTTGTCCTGAGAAGTAGTGGGGCGAACATTGTATTATCATTAAAAGGTATAACAAAATATTTCTGTAAAATAAGTCAAATCAGATGCTTTTATCACAAATAGCTGTTTCCAGAAGAATCATATTAGGCCAACTTTGTTAACTAAGTGAAAGCATTTGGATGAACCAACTCAAACATTCTCTAGAAGGTCTCTGATATGGCACTTCAAGATTTCAATTTTAACTCTATCAAGGCTTTAAAATCACAGAGCTTAAAGATCACACACTGCAATGAAAGTGTCTCTGGGGCTATATTTAGGTGCTGTTAAATCACCAGGAATGATTGGGTCAGAACAGGAGAAAGATAACTGAGAGAATGCCCAGGTAAATCAGGTTAGGAGCTCAAAATTTCTCACCATTACAATTCCCAGTTCAGTTCTCACCGTTTGATTTATAGAAGGCTGCTCTGAAGCATTCATATGAATAATTCAGCAGTTACAGACACAAGTAACAATGTAGGCTTATTTTCATATGGATTGAAACAAATTCTAAAGCTGATATCACTATGACTCAAGCTCAACCGAGAGTTCAGTTTTGACTCATGACTTGTTTTACATCATCATTAATCCAGATAAACCACTATTTTCAAAATGCAAATATTAACAACTATTTAAAGAATCTCAGTGTTTCAGTAACCTGTAAATGGTCAACATGGTCTAAAACAATGTTGCTCAAAGTGAGGTCTGAGGGCCAGAAACATCAGCATACATGGGAGCTTGTTAGAGAAGGGAAAACACATGACTTCCTGGGAATCTACAGAATCAGGATCTTCATTTTGAAACAAGATCCCCAGGCAATTCATATCCACCTTAGAAATTTGAAAAGCTCTGATCTAAAGCACAGAAATTTCAGAAATTGCTTTGAATTTTATCTCCTGAAATCCTTCCAGCAAACATTTCTGACATCACAGAAGTTCCAAGCCCTTTAAATTTCCTATTTCTTTACTTCTTCTGACAGGTTCCATGAAATCATAAGTAGTCAATCATCCAAATGGTTTCCAGGCTCCTTGTACTAGAGGATCATTGTTGAATGCATATGAGGGTTAATTTTTTTAAACTAAACACACTTCTTGTTTAACTATACACATGCCACATTTCTTTTTTTCCAACTTAATTTGTACAAATCTTAGCAAGGGAGGAAGAGGGAATGCAGTTGGCAGAAAGAACGTGTTGGGATGAAGTGGAATGCATTACAGGTTAGTATTTTTTTCTCCCGGTTCCACTTCATGGATAATAATTTCAATTACTGAATGTATGCTTTTAACCAATTTGTGTTGGCTAGATACTCACTCATCAGCAACAGACACATCTCTGAAATTTAATAAATTACCCACAATTTTATTATTTTCATTTCCTTACTTGGAGATGGCTTGAGTGTGACATTTCCTTACCTATAGTTCAGGTGAGCAGAAGTCTTTCTTGCTGTGTTTTGGAGGTTTTTTAATTGTATTTTTTAAAAAAACTGTTTATTTGGGTATTGATTTATTTGTTTTGACCAAGCTGCTCAACATGCGGGATGTTAGTTTCCCAGTCAGGGACTGAACCCATACTTCCTGTGTCAAAAGCCCAGAGACTTTACCAGTGGACCTCCAGAGAAGTTCCCTGTGTTTTTTTTTCTTTTTCCTATACAACCATCAGCTGATTCTGCAGCAGGTATAGAGCAGATTGGCTGGTGTGGGACCTTCCTGTGGCTACCCTGCTCTGTCTACCATGGTCATCCCCTGGTCCTAATTCTTTCTGTTGCTTTCCGTGTCCATCTCAATGATTCTCCATCATCAGGCTACTCATTGCAATCATTTATCTCATCCATGTCCTCACTGTCCTCTGAGTCTCCTCTCTCCTGGCCATCTTAATCCTCCTCCTCCTTCTTATCATAGTGGTCTGAGTCTAGCTTGCCAAAGAAACACCAAGTTTCTGTTTTTCTGTGTGATGCTCTGGAGCCAGGCTTCATGCTGCCATCCTGCAGCTGTGCCTGTCTCCTCCATCCAGGGTCCATCCAGATTCAACCACAATGTCTCAGTCACATGAGACAAGA
The DNA here is from genome assembly GCA_006410735.1 of Raphicerus campestris. Classification (NCBI taxonomy): domain Eukaryota; kingdom Metazoa; phylum Chordata; class Mammalia; order Artiodactyla; family Bovidae; genus Raphicerus; species Raphicerus campestris. Next base: position 3,855 of record SJYW01046634.1, on the reverse strand, counting down.
GTGATCACAGCAAGGTGGACATAGCCCCCAGAGAGCCATTTCCTCATTATACCAGGAAGCAGAAGTTCTGCAGTGGTATCTTAGGTTATGGAGTTTGCGTGGTAACAGCATGATAGCAAGTGAGTAGTTTCTGGCTTCCTGCAGGAATCTACAGTCTCAGCCCAGATTTTAGGCACAAAGGAACAGGTATGTGCATACACCTAGATTCAGAAGGCCTTGATTCCACTCCTAGTTTTGTTACTGTTTTTAATCCTTTGCCTGCTCTGTGGTTTTGGACAATCCTTTAGCCCATCTAAAGCTCTGTTTCCTAGGGAGCATGATGGGAAGGGAAATCTTCACTTATATTCAGTGTCAAATATGAATCATATATCTTTACATCCATATATCACACTTTCCTCCCAACGATTCTGTAAAATTAATTGTTAGCCTTAATATGAGGAAAATGCAGCTTTTAGAGAAGTTAAAGAATTTTTTCAAGATTTCATAGCCTGTAGATAGTGAAGAAGGACTTCAAACTCAGGTCTGGCTAACTCTAAGACCATGGAAAAGACCATGCACTTTTTTTTTCTTTAGACCATTATAGCCTGCTAATATAGGATATTGTGATATCCAAATGAGTTTTTGTAAATTAAAGAGTTTTTTTTAAATGAAACATACAGAAAGATGAGATTGCAATATTTTAACTAACTTCATTTTTTTGTTGTATTACAAAAGCAAAAAGTCTCAGCCTCTGCCCCAAAGATGTTGATAGTCTGGCTTTGAAAAAACCTCATAAAACAGATAATGGATGTACTCTGTCATATAAATTCAGTTCATTGACCTCAGTATATAGTAAAGTGGTAGAAAGATGCATAAAATAGGCACCTTCCCTCAAGGAAGGAATATCATATTATAGTGAAGTTCATAAGAGCAGAAGAGTTTGTTGCGCAACGGGACAGAATGAAATGAGCATTAAACAGTGGTCTAAGAAGCATATCCAGGGAGTACAAAGAAAAAAGCACTGACCAGGCATACCAAGGAAGACTCTAGAGTGTGCCACTTTCAAGAGTCTTGAAAGATGGACAAAGAATGTGAGAACACATTCCAGGCTGAATGGCCTGAAATGAAAAGGCACAGCTGAAAAGGCACAGAAGCTTGAAGGCATACATGTGAAAAAGTTGAGTTGAGGTAGTTACATCTGAGAAAGAAATGATCCTAGAGAGCAAAAAAATAGAAAGACTTAACCACCTTAACCTATAACTATTTAGTATTGAGTTCTTGACACCATGCCTGCTCCCCTTGTTCTTCTTTTCAGTTTAAGTGATGTCATATCTGAAAGAAAATAATTTGTTACATGGTACAATGGAGAAAAAATATGGAATAACATTTTCTACCACATAATGTGCTAACTACAGCTGCCAACAGTAAAAGCAAACAGGTTAGGAAAAAGCAGGGGGTTCCCAAAGAAGAAAATTTGTACAAAAGAAGGAGGGTTTGCGGTGGCCTTAAATAATAGGTTAGGGATGACTAGCTAGAGAGGAGGAAGAATTGAAAGAGAACGCAGATGATTTGTCATTTCAATCATGCCTCCTTGCCTGACCCAGTTTGCCTGAGTGGAATTGTGCAAACAATTGTGGAACGTCTCTGCCACCGTGAGTACATATTGCTGTGGTTAAGTTTAAAAACCCATGAAATGAAGCATGCTACAATGAAATAGAGTGTTTTTCAGTTTGTCTTTAAAGTTCCTCCTTAGCAATTTATGTCTTCTCTCCAAAAGCTTAGAACAAATTTAAGTTCATGGCATTTAAATTCATTTTTTTCTCTTCTTTTTCTCTCACATTTCAGTGTGAATGGTGAACATTCAAGTAGAAAATCAGGGAACCTATATTTTAGATTTTTAAGGATATGATGGTGGTATTTGGTTCTTTACCAACGTATATATGCAATTAAAGAAAAATAATAGTAAATTATATTAGAAGAGTTGAATGGAAATATAATGAGCCCAATTAAAGTATTTCATAAGTGCCTGCTAGAGGAGTGTACTGGAACACTAACTGAATAATCCCTCAAATAAATAAACATTAGGTAACCCTATATTAATTGCTCTTGATAGAGCCTAGTGCATTTTCATGTTCAATCACTAATTAAGTTGATAGAAAAACTTTTCTTGTATTCATGTATGCATGCTCACTCATGTCCAACTCTTTGCAACCTCATGGACTGTAGCCCACCACGCTCCTCTGTCCATGGAATTTTCCAGGCAAGAATACTGGAGTGGGTTGCCATTTCCTTCTTCAAGTGATCTTCCCAACCCAGGAATCAAACNGGCTTTGAAAAAACCTCATAAAACAGATAATGGATGTACTCTGTCATATAAATTCAGTTCATTGACCTCAGTATATAGTAAAGTGGTAGAAAGATGCATAAAATAGGCACCTTCCCTCAAGGAAGGAATATCATATTATAGTGAAGTTCATAAGAGCAGAAGAGTTTGTTGCGCAACGGGACAGAATGAAATGAGCATTAAACAGTGGTCTAAGAAGCATATCCAGGGAGTACAAAGAAAAAAGCACTGACCAGGCATACCAAGGAAGACTCTAGAGTGTGCCACTTTCAAGAGTCTTGAAAGATGGACAAAGAATGTGAGAACACATTCCAGGCTGAATGGCCTGAAATGAAAAGGCACAGCTGAAAAGGCACAGAAGCTTGAAGGCATACATGTGAAAAAGTTGAGTTGAGGTAGTTACATCTGAGAAAGAAATGATACTAGAAAGCAAAAAAATAGAAAGACTTAACCACCTTAACCTATAACTATTTAGTATTGAGTTCTTGACACCATGCCTGCTCCCCTTGTTTTTCTTTTCAGTTTAAGTGATGTCATATCTGAAAGAAAATAATTTGTTACATGGTACAATGGAGAAAAAATATGGAATAACATTTTCTACCACATAATGTGCTAACTACAGCTGCCAACAGTAAAAGCAAACAGGTTAGGAAAAAGCAGGGGGTTCCCAAAGAAGAAAATTTGTACAAAAGAAGGAGGGTTTGCGGTGGCCTTAAATAATAGGTTAGGGATGACTAGCTAGAGAGGAGGAAGAATTGAAAGAGAACGCAGATGATTTGTCATTTCAATCATGCCTCCTTGCCTGACCCAGTTTGCCTGAGTGGAATTGTGCAAACAATTGTGGAACGTCTCTGCCACCGTGAGTACATATTGCTGTGGTTAAGTTTAAAAACCCATGAAATGAAGCATGCTACAATGAAATAGAGTGTTTTTCAGTTTGTCTGTAAAGTTCCTCCTTAGCAATTTATGTCTTCTCTCCAAAAGCTTAGAACAAATTTAAGTTCATGGCATTTAAATTCATTTTTTTCTCTTCTTTTTCTCTCACATTTCAGTGTGAATGGTGAACATTCAAGTAGAAAATCAGGGAACCTATATTTTAGATTTTTAAGGATATGATGGTGGTATTTGGTTCTTTACCAACGTATATATGCAATTAAAGAAAAATAATAGTAAATTATATTAGAAGAGTTGAATGGAAATATAATGAGCCCAATTAAAGTATTTCATAAGTGCCTGCTAGAGGAGTGTACTGGAACACTAACTGAATAATCCCTCAAATAAATAAACATTAGGTAACCCTATATTAATTGCTCTTGATAGAGCCTAGTGCATTTTCATGTTCAATCACTAATTAAGTTGATAGAAAAACTTTTCTTGTATTCATGTATGCATGCTCACTCATGTCCAACTCTTTGCAACCTCATGGACTGTAGCCCACCACGCTCCTCTGTCCATGGAATTTTCCAGGCAAGAATACTGGAGTGGGTTGCCATTTCCTTCTTCAAGTGATCTTCCCAACCCAGGAATCAAAC
>SJYW01046627.1:7610-21821 GCA_006410735.1 Raphicerus campestris | reverse complement strand
TAGTAGTGAACATTCTGTCCTGTCTTTGCTAGCATTTCTGTATTTTAAGTTTTCCATATTTCAATTCTTTAATACATCTGTAATTTATTTTCTTATGTGGTATAAGGACGAGTATAATTCATTTTTGGCTGGCCTAATAATTAAATTGACAGAAGACAGATTAATGGGAGGAAAACAGGCAAAACTAATTTTATTCATAGGGGAACCCCAGGGATATGAGATTCTCTAACAGTCAGGCAACTGAGGCTTATATGCCATCTTAAGCTAAGGAGAAGAGGGTAAGGGTCTGAGACTTCAAAGGAAAGGAAAACAATTGGAAGACGGAAAGAGCAGATGTTTGGTAAATATTTGCTGTGCTGTGCAGATCACTTTTCTAATGTAAAAAGTTGATAATAGTTTTCTTTCTATTAACTACAGGCTTCCCATCCAAATTATTTTAGGCACTTATGAGACATACTAAAAAAAAAAAAAAAAANTTGGTAAATATTTGCTGTGCTGTGCAGATCACTTTTCTAATGTAAAAAGTTGATAATAGTTTTCTTTCTATTAACTACAGGCTTCCCATCCAAATTATTTTAGGCACTTATGAGACATACTAAAAAAAAAAAAAAAAAGCTATTCCTGAGTCTGTTAGGCCTTGACTGCCTTCAGCTCAGAATAATACACATGCCAAAGTGGCATATTTGGGGGTCATGTATTCTGTAACCCCTCACTATTCAGTTATCTTGACACCATTTATTGAATAATCTCCAAATCACCCTTATTTTGTAAAGCATACTTTATCATGTGATATTATGATTTATAATAAGAAATATACATATTTGGTCTTGCTCCCTACTTCTGGCACAGAGATAGGATTGTAAAACCCTTGGAATTTCCTAAATGATGAGATTCAGTAAGATGTTTTTCACTATGTTAATGAGGTAACTTTTGGAAAACATCTAAAGATGGAGGCTGATTGCCAGGAGAACGAACCAAGTGATTAGAGGTTTGGAACTATCAGTCCCAGCTCACTCCCCTGACTTTCTGGGAGGAAGGAGGGCCTGGAATCTGAGTTCAGTAGTTAATGGTCAAGGGTTAAACCAATTATGACTATGTAATTAAGCCTCCATAGAAACTCAGAGAAGGCAATGGCAACCCACTTCAGTACTCTTGCCTGGAAAATCCCATGGATGGAGGAGCCTGGTAGGCTGCAGTCCATGGGTCGCTAACAGTCAGGCACGACTGAGCGACTTCACTTTCACTTTTAACTTTAATGCAATGGAGAAGGAAATGGCAACCCACTCCAGTGTTCTTGCCTGGAGAATCCCAGCGACAGTGGAGCCTGGTGGGCTGCTGTCTATGGGGTCGCACAGAGTCGGACACGACTGAAGTGACTTAGCAGCAGCAGCAGCAGCAGCAGCAGCAGCAGCAGTAGAAACTCAGAGGAGGAGGTGAAGAGAGCTTCTGGGTTTATGAACAAATGGGGATTTAGGGAGAGTAGATGGCACCCCACTCCAGTACTCCTGCCTGGAAAATATCATGGACGGAAGAGCCTGGTGCGCTGCAGTCCATGGGGTCAAGAGTTGGACACAACTGAGCGGCTTCACTTTCATTTTTCACTTTCATGTATTGGAGAAGGAAATGGCAACCCACTCCAGTGTTCTTGCCTGGAGAATCCCAGGGACGGCGGAGCCTGGTGGGCTGCGTAGTCCAATCTACGGGGTCGCACAGAGTCAGAGACGAATGAAGCGACTTAGCAGCAGCAGCAGTGTGCTCAGATAGGGCATACAAGCTCCATGCCCTCTCCTCGTACCTTGCCCTATACATCTCTTTCATCTGACTATTGCTGAATTATATCCCTTTATAATAAACCACTAATCTAGTAAGTGAAATATTTCTCTGAGTTTTGTGAGCCATTCTAGCAAATTAATCAAGCCCAGGGAGGAAGTTATTACAACTTGGACTTGGAACTGGCATTTGATGGGCGGGGTGTTGGGGGGGAAGCTTTGTAAGACTGAGAATTTAATCTGTGATAGTGTCAGAATTGTGTTGAATTGTAGAACACCCAGTTGGTGTCAGATAATTGCTTGGAATTGGGTACAGAACCTTTAATCATATATTGTTTTTATATGATTCCATCTATTTATGGGCTTTTAATTCTGTTCCACTGAACTGTATCTCTTTCTGATCCAGGATAAATTTCATTTCTTGATATTTTTAAAAATATAAAGGAAATGTTTTAAAATACAAAAAGGCTGTAATGCCAATTCTTTCAACCACAGTGCTTTTTATTCTTAATGTCTTTGTATATTCTTATCATGCATTTTTCCATATAATTTTGAAAATTATTTCACAGACTTATCCTTTCTCTGGATCTGACCCTGGTATGATTTTTATGGTAATTATATTAACATATAAAATAATTTGGAGTATATCACATTTTTACTTCTTCTCACTCAAGACAGTCTATGAATTTATGAGGTTTTACATTACATTTGAAATTACATTTTATAAAGCTCCAATACATATGTCTTTAAGTTTATTCCTAAGAATTATTGTCATTATTAATGAAGTCTCATGGTTCTTGATGCTTTGTAGCTGGGTAGTGCTGATAGACAAGAATGTGCTTGACTTTTCAACATTTATCTTATACATGACTACACTAAAAAAAAAAAAAGACTTTTATTTTAAAGACCAGTTTTAGGTTTACAACAAATTTGAAAGGGAGGTACAGAGATTTTCTGTATATTCCCTGGCCTCACATATGTTATAGCTCCCCCCATTATCAACATCACTAAGCATAAGTTACATTTTTTCATTAAGGATTGATACACCATAATCACCTAAAGTCCATAGAGGATTCACTCTTGATCTTGTACTTTCCATGGGTTTGGACAAATGTAAAATGACATATAATCAATATTATAATATCATACAGAATATTTTCATTACCTTAAATGTCCTCTATGCTCTGCCTATTCACCTCTTTCCTCTACCCACCCATGACAACCATTGATCTTTTTTATTATCCCCATAATTTTGCTTTTCCCAAAATATCATAGAGTTGGACTCATACAGTATGTAGTCTTTTAAATTGGTTTCTTTCACTTAGAAATATGCATTTAAGGTTCATTCATCTTTTCATGACTTGAGAATAAATTTAATTTAGTGCTGAATGATATTCTATTGCCTGTATGTACTACAGTCAAATTATCCAGTCACCTACTGAAGGATATCTTGGTTGCTTCCACATTTTGGCAATTATGAATAAAGCTGCTATAAAAGTCCATGGGCAGGTTTTCGTGTGAACATAAGTTTTCAGTTGCTTTGGGTAAATACCAAAGGCATGATTGCTGGATCTTGTGGTAAGAGTATACTGACTTTTGGAAGAAACCACCAAACTGTCTTCCAAAGTGGCTGTGTGTTAGTCACTCAGTCGTGTCTGACTCTTTGCAACTCCATGGACTATAGCTCATCAGGCCCCTCTGTCCATGAAAAGTCTCCAGGCAAGAATACTGGAGTGGGTAGCTATTCCCTGCTCCAGGGGATCTTCCTGATCCAAGGGTTGAACCCAAGTCTCCCACATTGCAGGCAGATTACTGTTTGATCCACCAGGGAATTCATTATGCATTTTCACTAGCAATGAATGATAGTTCCTGTTGTTCCATGGTTTTAACATTTAGTATTGGCAACGTTCCAGGTTTTTGCCATTCTAATTGGTATGTAGTGATATCACATTGTTTTAATTTCTCTCATGACATACGATGTGACAACTTTTAATATGCTTATTAATCTGCACATCTTCTTGCATGAGGTGTCTGTTAAAGTGTTTGGCTCACTTTTTAATCAAGTTGGTTGTTTTCTTATTGTTGACTTTTAAGATTTCTTTGTATATCTGAATAACAGTGCTTTCTCAGATGTGACTTTTACAAATATTTTCTCCCTGTGTGTGGCTTGTATTCTCATTCTCTTGACTTCATCTTTTGCAGGGCAGAGGTTTTAATTTTAATTAAGTCTTCCTTATCAATTATTTCCTTCATGGATTGCATCTTTGGGGTTTTATATAAAAAGGCATTAGCATCCCTAAGGTCATCTAGATTTTCTCCTAAGTTATATTCTAGGATTCTATAGTTTTTCATTTTACATTAAGGTATGTGATCCATCTGAGGTTCATTTTCTTGGAAAGATGCATGTGCAGTTGTTTTAGCACTATTTATAGAAGAGACTGGGCTCTGTTGTAAGCTATTGATCTGTTTGTCTATTTTTTTCACCAATACCACACTGTATTGATTACTGAAACTTTATACTAAGTCTTAAAGTTGTGTAACATCAGTCCTCAAATTTTGTTCTTCTCATTCAATATGTCAACTAAAAAAGTATGTGCAACATGAAAGTTGAGAGTTAGATTTTATTCAGTGAGAATGTTAAGACTCGAGCCCAGGAAACATTATATCAGGTGACCCTGAGAGAGCTGATTCAAGAGGCAGGGGAGGAGCCAGGCTATATATAAGTTTGCAGCAAGGGGCAGGTAATCTGAATGTGAAAAGATTACTGTTAATAAAGAGAAAATTAAATCTCATACATGAAAAGTTTTAATGATCTTCTATGTATGGGAAGATGCAAACATCCAGGCTTGCTGAAATCATGTCTTTCACATGTGTCTAGCTATCTGGGGACAATCCTGCTTTCTCTATTGTTCACATACTAATTCTTCATTTACCCTAAGAGATGATGAATGTGGCAGATGGCCTCCTCTCACATCCTCCACAACTCCTCAGCACTTATCAGGCAGGAAGTAGCTGATGGCTTCCAAATAGTTGACTTTGTTTTACTTGGGCTCAAATATTTGTGTTTGGGAAAGGCTTGTCCACTGGTAGAGACTAAAAAAGAAAACATTTCATTTCACAGTTGCTCTCCTTGGTCGAAATATTTGACATTTTATCACCATTGTTTCTTTTTGTCCCACTGTGCTGTGAGGCTCATCCCAGATCAGGCAAAAGTTCTTCACTGATAAATCACTCTAGGTGTTAATTTCTGGATTAGGCCCATTGATAGATAATAAAAGATTCTCTGGATCCTCTATCTTCTAATCTACTAGGATCCAGGAGCTATTTCCCTGTTGCTTCTTCTCACACCTAGAATCACACTATTACAATTATTTTACATTATAGTTCAGTCGCTCAGTCATGTCCGACTCTTTATGACCCCAAGAATCACAGCATGCCAGGCCTCCCTGTTCATCACCATCTCCCAGAGTTCAGTCAGACTCATGTTCATCGAGTCTGTGATGCCATCCATTCATCTCATCCTCAGTCGTCCCCTTCTCCTCCTGCCCCCAGCCCCTCCCATCATCAGAGTCTTTTCCAGTGAGTCAACTCTTCTCATGAGGTGGCCAGGATACTGGAGTTTCAGCTTTAGTATCATTCCTTCCAAAGAAATCCCAGGGTTGATCTCCTTCAGAATGGACTGGTTGGATCTCCTTGCAGTCCAAGGGACTCTCAAGAGTCTTCTCCAACACCACAGTTCAAAAGCATCAATTCTTCAGTGCTCAAATGTAATCTATTTCTTCAAGATGTTTAATATCATTAATTTGTCTGGGGGCCTGGTTATACATCGTGTAATACAAGAAACAACAATCTTATAAAGATAAACATTGTAAACAATACAGCTAATAATGTTAAAGTTATAAGTAAGGATTTAAGCCATGAACTCCCAGAACCAAGCCATCTTCCTAGTGAAGAGGAAAAGTTAAAATTTTACATAACATCCTACTCCTTCTGCCTCTGTAACTCAGCTTGCTCCTTGCAAAGTCTGGATCATGTAGGTCACGTAGTCTCAGAAAGTGGGGACCCACAATACTAGCAATTGGAGCTTATCTCACTCACTCTTGTCATGTTCTTTGCAATTGTCTAGCCCCTGCAAACCTGCTTAATTATGCCTGTCCATGTATAAAAAGTGTTTGTTTGGGGCTCAGAGCTTAGAATGTTAACTCCTCTAGGCTCACCAGCATAATAAACCTGAGTTCTTCAACTCTCTGAGTGTGGTGCTTGGTCTCTCCAGTACTGATTTCTGCAACATTTCTGGAGGCCGCAGTGAGACTGCAACCATACCAGTCCCTTAAGCCACTGGACTGGTGGCTCGGCTGGGTCGGAGTGGAGGAGCCCCAAGATGAACAAGGAGATACACCATCTGACGGTATTCTGGGTTCTCTTTCAGACCGGTGTTCTGACTCTCTGGGTGGCTGATCCCTGACTGTACTCATTGGAGGGACAGACCATCTCACCAGGAATGGCCACAGGATCAGGTAAGGCCCCTGGGCCAGTCCTCAGTCAGGTCCTACCCAAAAAGGTAGAAAAGGAGGCTGATCACCTCCTTGGAGCTCCCAAGAAGGGAACATCAAATAGGGAGGCCTAGGGACTTGGGAAAAGGGAGTTAAACGCTGGACTGGAAGAAACACAAGCTGGAATCAAGATTGCTTGGAGAAATATCAATAACCTCAGATATGCAGATGACACCACCCTTATGGCAGAAAGTGAAGAGGAGCTAAAAAGCCTCTTGATGAAAGTGAAAGAGGAGAGTGAAAAAGTTGGCTTAAAGCTCAACATTCAGAAAACGAAGGTCATGGCATCCAGTCCCATCACTTCTTGGGAAATAGAGGGGGAAACAGTGGAAACAGTGTCAGACTTTATTTTTTGGGGCTCCAAAATCACTGCAGATGGTGATTGCAGCCATGAAATTAAAAGATGCTTACTCCTTGGAAGAAAAGTTATGACCAACCTAGATAGCATATTCAAAAGCAGAGACATTACTTTGCTGACTAAGGTCTGTCTAGTCAAGGCTATGGTTTTTCCAGTAGTCATGTATGGATGTGAGAGGTGGACTGTGAAGAAGGCTGAGTGCTAAAGGATTGATGTTTTTGAACTGTGGTGTTGGAGAAGACTCTTGAGAGTCCCTTGGACTGCAAGGAGATCCAACCAGTGCATTCTGAAGATCAACCCTGGGATTTCTTTGGAAGGAATGATGCTAAAGCTGAAACTCCAGTATCCTGGCCACCTCATGAGAAGAGTTGACTCACTGGAAAAGACTCTGATGATGGGAGGGGCTGGGGGCAGGAGGAGAAGGGGACGACTGAGGATGAGATGAATGGATGGCATCACAGACTCGATGAACATGAGTCTGACTGAACTCTGGGAGATGGTGATGAACAGGGAGGCCTGGCATGCTGTGATTCTTGGGGTCNAGGCATTAATGAGAAGTTAGGCTTTTGTGATACTCATACATTCTAATTCTAAATCCATCCTTATCTTCTTCTAAAATGGATAATTAAATGGTGAATGTGTTCACAGGTTTAAAATTGCTTATCTCATTTGATACTGACATTTCTTTATATGCTTCAGAAATACATTCAGAAATATATTCCTAACTTCCCCCCACGGCAAATCCCTAGAGCTTGACAATGAAACAGTAGCACACTGGGCTCATGACAGTCCAGGCCTCTCTCTGCCCGGGAACAAAGCTCCTGGAGTACAGAACAAAGCTTTGTACTCTAGAGCCCAGAGTATGCTGTGACCTCATCACTGTTTATGCGAGCTCAGATACACATCGTGTGGGCATCTATACAAACACCAGCCTTTCCCTCCCACTGCCTACACCTCAGGACAGGAGAATTCAGGATGATTTTCAGAAAGACACTCTGAGGTCCCTCATTAAATGAATTTTAAGATTCTGTTTGGAAACATATTTCTAAAGACCATGTTAAGAAATGAAAAATATAAAAATCAGATTAGTTGGAGTAGGCAGATGAAGCATCCTAAATAAAATGGCAGTTATGTTGACACTTCAAAAACAAATGCCATTTTAGGTAAGAAAGAAAAATAACATTCCCCTGTACCTTTATATTTTCATTTGATTTAGTTAAAAAAAAGACAATATTTCTGCTTCTGATATATGATTCATGCATGTTTCATTTAAATACAGGAGTAACAGTCTTTACAACTTTTAGGCAGAATAGTAATAGAACAGGAACCTTCCATTGTTTAGGGATTTTTATTTCATCATCTTGGACAAAGGTGAATAATTTAAAATTTTAATTAAAAGTGCAGAAACATTCACACAGAAGTGATAGGAAAAATGTCTGATATCTGTATAGAAATATATTCTATTAAAGGAACTATTTCTATTGTCATAATCCTTACATTTAAGACAGGATTATTCCAATGTTTAGAAAAACTAGCTTAAGGACTCAGTGGCTCATCATAAGGATATTGACAGTAAGCAGAGATTAAGAAGCATGTTTTTAACCTCTATGCATATAATTTCATTCATTCTCTTTATATCTTCTATAATAACTTTTTTTCTGAAAATTTCTCTCATTTTATAATACAGATATTCTATGTATTAATGTTGCAATCCGGTTATATTGCCATTGAATGGCTAATCTTTTTATTAAAATTTATAGCAAAGAACAGAGATAATAAAAGGAAAAGATCTGCCCCGGGGGACTAATTATATCCAGTCCTTTTTTATTGTCACTATTGTTTCTGCAAGAGTGTTTAGTTGATAATTACAAAGTATCTAATTGCATCAGATGTGGCCCTTTTCAATATGTATTAAATTCACTTCACAATCACACTGCATTAACAACAAATCATTTCAAGAAGAAATTTCTTCAAGGATTAAGAGTGTGTGCGCGTATGCTCAGTAGCTTCAGTTGTATCTGACTCTGTGCAACCCTATGGACTGTAGCCTGCCATGCTCCTCTGTCCATGGAAGGCTATAGTCTATGGGGTTCCAAACAGCTGGACACGATTGAAGGATTAAGAGTAGGCCTTACTAAAATGGATTATACTTAATCTGAAAATAGAAGATTTACATTTTGGAACATTAACCATCTCCCTTTCTTGGAACACAGAGTAACATATCGCCAGCTCTTGTTCCTGGCACAATTTGGTTGTCAAAAAATGCTAATTAAATTAATGATTAACCCAGAGCTAAATATAATTGCATAAGTAGTTTCAGCAGCAAAATATATCCTTCACAGTGTCTCTCAACCAAGAAGAGATGCATTCCAAATTTTCATGGTACATATCAATCTATCTTCCTTGTATGTTGGGGTCCTTCAGGGAACTGTTTCAGCAGGAGAACTCTTCTCAGAAAATATTTCATAGAGTATAGCATATTCAAACTAGTGTCAACAAGATTCATTTCCTTGATTTCAAAAGATGTTACTGGTTGTCTTCTTGTGGTGTGGGTTCTGATGTCAGGCTAATGTATACAATTTTGTAAGAAATTTCACAGCCTTTCCCCCTATAATCATTGCTATTTAATTGCTTAGTCATGTCTGACTTTTTTGTGACCCCATGGACTGCAGCCTGCCAGACTCCTCTGTCCAAGGGATTTCCCAGGCAAGAATACTGGAGTGGTTTGCCATTTCTTTCTCCAGGGGATCTTCCTGACAACATGTGTATTCTGCCTTGGCAGGTGGATTCTTTATCACTAAGCCACCAGGGAAACCCTTTCCTATAATAGGTAATTAAAAAAATTAATATATCCATTTCTCACATGTATTGACTTTTAAACTTGGTTCTTTTGTGCAATTTTATAAATTTGGTATCCATGGATTTTGAATCAATCATACACACTCAATGCCAATCACGTCTGAGTGGGTAGCTTTCGATTCCACAATTCATATGGGAGGTACATTAAAACATGACCATTCAGCCCCACTGTGCCTCTTTGTAGCATTATGTCTGATGTAGAACGCTGGTCTCTTATCGTAACAGACACTTGTGCCTGAAACCATCTCCTGATGGGAAGGAATGATCTGTCAAGAGCCTTTAAAAGCCCCAAGCATAATCCTGCCAAAAAGAAGGAAGTAAGTGAGTCACTTTATGGGGAAGCACCCTAACCTTTCCAGGTCACAAGGGACTTATTCAGAAAATCCTTTCCTGGAGCATTAAATTGCACCCTAGTGGTTTTCAAGACTGTGACTGGGGAAGTTAATCATCTGTCAAGAAAAAGCAGTTCTCTCCTGTTTTCACATGGAGGTTCAGGGCCATTATTTTCACAGTTCTACATCTTGGACTTTGGGCTATCTTGAGCACATTAATGTAAAATGTATAAAATCTCTGTCTGCAGATTTAAAAAACACCTTTAAGAGAGTTAAACCTCTTTTGGCTTGAGATGGTCTCAGTTGAGTTTATTTTGCCATGGTAGACATCCCTCAGCATTTCACATGCATTCTCACTGTTGCAAGAAAAACCGGAAGAACAAAAAAAAACACTTGGGGAGCTTCCACTAGAACCTTTTGATCACAGCTGTGTTCATCTTTAAAGCTAGGTCTGTCTGTCTTTGCCCCGTGCTCAGTCGTGCCTGACTCTTTTCGACCCCATGGACTGTAGCCGGCCAGGCGCCTCTGTCCATGGGATTCTCCAGACAAGAATACTGAGGAAGGTTGCTATGCCCTCTTCCAGGGGGATCTTCCTGAATTAGGAATTGAACCTGTGTTTCCTGCATTGCAGGCAGATTCTTTACCTGCTGTTCTTTCAGCTGAACTAAATTTTTAAGTCTGCTGCAAAATTCATGCCTATTCCTTTCTTCAGAAGAGCACATAAATGTCTTTTGCAGTTTAACATGACATAAGAAGGTAAATGACAATTCTATCTATGTCAGGTTGAACATAGAAGTCTTGTACAAGCAACAGGAGAAATGGGATAAGTTCATGACAGGCTCCATTCCGTGTTTCCTCCAGCTTTGGTAATATGGAGGCATTAGGTACACTCCCTCCCCGTATATCCAGATTACTGTTTGGCTTCCCATGTCGTAACAGAGCACAGCAGTACTCAGGCAAAGCCATCTCCCATCCCTTCCCTCCTCCACAAGAAGGCAGATGACTTCCTAGTAGGGACAAGGTACCAGCGCCTCTATATATTCTATCCTAACTATCTTTCTCTTCTTGGGGATCTAAGTGTTTTTCTACTTCACAGTCTCATCTCAACTTTAGAGTAATCCCTTTGTTCTTCTAATTATAGCGAACAAAAAGCTAGAACAATGTTAATCGCAGAAAGAGTAGAATAATTAACCCCAATCTGCAAACGGAAGAGGTCTTCCTAATTAAGCCACTTGTTCCAAGCTTTAAGAAGGCAAACTTGGAAATTAAAGACAGGTGTTTATACTCTACTCTAAAATATAGAAAATAAGGGTGGTTTTAATCCTGTCATTCACAAACGAGGGGTGTTTGGACTATTTGTCAAATCTGGTAAGTTTCATAATTTTTTTCTGGGATATTTTGCTAGTTCTCAGAAATAACTTATTTTAGTTACTGTGACATAAGAAGACATACATGTTTGGTCTCCGCCCCCAGTTCCTGACACAGAGCTTCTAACGCCCTTGTACAATCTGGTGACCAGAGCATCTTTTGTTTTAATATTTGGTCTTAGTCTTTGATTCCAGACAGGAGAGCGTATTAGACTCTTGGAGGGTGCTTCACGTGCCAACGAGGTGACTCTTGGAGGATGGGAACTGGATGCTGGAGGAACCAACCCTGTGATTGGAGGGGTTGTAGCTTTCAGCCACATTATCTGACCTCCACGGAGGGGAGCGGGGCTGCAGACTGAGCTTAACCACCAGTGGTCAATTATTCAATCATTCATGGTTATCTACTGGAATCTCCCCACCAAAAACCCCTTAACAATGGAATGCAGAGAGCTTCCAGGTTGGAGAACACATTGGGGTGTGAGGAGGGCACCATGCCTGGAGACTCCATACCCCTTACCCACATACCTTGCTCTACAGTCTCTTCCATATGGCTGTTTCCGAGTCCTATCCTTTTTAACAAACTGCTAGGAGTAAATAAAGTTCTGTGAGTTGTTCCAGTGAATTATCAAATGTGAGGAGGGTCCCCCCAGCCGATTTACAGCTAGTCCAGGTAAAATACAAGGTGAAAATCTGGGATTTGTGACTGGCTTTGAACCCTTAACCCATGGGGATCTACATGAACTACGGGTTGTGATATCAGAATTCTTTCATGTGGGGGAAAACCTACCACATATTTGGTGTCAGAGTACTGAGGGTAAATAGTTCTTCCTTTAGTTACAGAGACCCCAGCTATACATTAGTGAAGACAATATATAGAACTGAAATTTAGGACCTGGGTTTTGGATCAGCTTAGATCCACTGGATACAGAGCTTGGATCTGCTGACTGGTGAGCAAAGAGGGGCCAGAAATTGTTTGGACTTGTATGTCTTCAATTCTTATTTAGTTACGCAGTGAGACGTATTGAAGCACTTAACGATGAACAGGATTATTAATGCAATCCAGACGGCAAAGCCCACAGAGTTGAGGAAGAAATCATAAACAAAAGATGTTTTAAAATACCACAGACCCTTGGGAAGCTTTGTCAAGTGGTCTGATCATCTGACAAGTGCCAACTGTGACACACTCTTGACTTCTTAAGAGAGAGTTGCAACAGTATGCTTCAGTCTTGCATATTCACACTTAGATTTTGGCATTTTTACTTCACAATTCCTCTAAGTGGCTACACCATGTTCAAAGATAGGCATATGTATATTTCTTTTAATTTCACCCTCTTCTCATACTACCTAACCACCCTTGATCTAACCACAGGGCTCTGACTTGCTAGAAACAGTATGAGGAAACTCGAGATAAAGCTTATGTTGGGGAGGAAGAAATTTGTCTTCTAGGCTTCCAGGTTATTCTGGCTGATCTAAGAATTAAATTGACATGAGACAGATTAAGAGGAGGAAAAGCAAACAGAAGTTGAAAAACATGTATACATGGGAGAGACCCAGGAAAAATGAGTAATACACCAAAATGACAGAAAGCCCCACCTTAAATACTGCTGCTGCTGCTGCTGCTAAGTCGCTTCAGTCGTGTCTGACTCTGTGCGACCCCGTAGACGGCAGCCCACCAGGCTCCCCCGTCCCTGGGATTCTCCAGGCAAGAACACTGGAGTGGGTTGCCATTTTCTTCTCCAATGCATGAAAGTGAAGTCGCTCAGCTGTGTCCGACTCTTCCCAACCCCATGGACTGCAGCCTACGAGGGTCCGCCGTCCATGGGATTTTCCAGGCAAGAGTACTGGAGTGGGGTGCCAATGCCTCCTCCACCTTAAATACTACTCTCAGCTAAAGACAAGAGGATGTTGGAGGTTTGGGACTTCAAAGGGAAGGAAGGCAATTAACACGGAGGGGGTGGGAAAGAAATCACATGCTTGGTAAACAAATGTTTGCAGGGCCATGCAGACACAATAGGACACAGAAGAATTTTAACAGACTTTCCTCTGTGTCTACACACGCAGTTCATACTTTAGTTATGTATGGTGACAACTCCCTCCCTCAAACAGGTCCTCTGTCTACATTCTTTTAGGCACTTAGGCACAAGGAAGCTCAAATATTCTTCCTGAGTCTTTTGAGTCTCAAAAATAATCAGCCTAAGTTAATCCTCATGCCAAAGAGACACATTCTGGGGTGGTAAATTTTGCTCCCCTACACTTAACAGAAATCCAAATATAACCGAGGACCTTTAAACTGATCCATGGAGGAGCTTCCTAAAATGAGTGAACTTCCTGAAACCCATGTGTAATTTCGTGTGCACACATGCATGTTTCTAGGGAAGGATCTCTTATTGCTATCTGTTCTATAGAGCAGATAACTGTAAGACCAGACATTAAGTAGCTGCTGGATTATTAAATAATATATTATGAATTTCTTTAAAAAACTGAAATATTTATGTCTTCATAATGGGTTTTAAAATAAAACATCATGAGAAACACTGAGCTGGATGAAGCACAAACCGGAATCAAGATTGCCAGGAGAAATATCACTAACCTCAGATATGCAGATGACACCACCCTTATGGCAGAAAGTGAAGAAGAACTAAAGAGCCTCTTGATGAAAGTGAAAGAGGAGAGTGAAAAAGCTGGCTTAAAGCTCAACATTCAGAAAACTAAGGTCATGGCATCCGGTCCCATCACTTCATGGGAAATAGATGGGGAAACAGTGGCTGACTTTATTTTTTCGGCTCCAAAATCACTGCAGATGGTGACTGCAGCCATGAAATTAAAAGGCATTCCTTGGAAGGAAAGTTATGACCAACCTAGACAGCATATTGAAAAGCAGAGACATTACTTTGCCAACAAAGGTCCGTCTAGTCAAAGCTATGTTTTTTCCAGTGGTCATGTATGGATGTGAGAGTCGGACTATGAAGAAAG
>SJYW01046624.1:22303-33780 GCA_006410735.1 Raphicerus campestris | reverse complement strand
AGAATACGTGAATACATATACATTCAGAATAAGGGAGCAGCTCCAGCTCCAAGCAAGATTACCTAAACATATTTTCTCTCTTACTTTCAACTTTATATCAGTGTTTCCTGCTCATTAGTAATATCTCTATGTTAATTGTTAAGCTATAATTTTTTCATGAGAATTATAATAATTTTTTATCTTTTTGATTTCTTAACTGGTTTTTTTGAGGGGTAGGATTTGGCAAAACATAAGTTTCCCAAGAAACGCCAGGAAGGAATTCCATCATGGAATACTGGTACCTTGCCACTTATTTAAGAGAGGTTATTTAGCCTGTCTCTTACATGCATATTTAGACTTCTATATGCTACATGTCCACTGTAAGTTTTGTAAAAAAAGAACAATATGTGAAAATAGGTCTTTATTAACATTAATCTGAGAACTGAGAAATGTCAGATTGCAGGTGGTAAGGAACAGGATGGGAATAAGTGAATTTAAATAGGATGGGAATAAGTGAATTTAGATGGAGGTAAATTATAGAATGCTAATGCAGTAATCCTTGGGCTTCCCCAGTGGCTCACTGATAAAGAATTTGCCTTGCTGATGCAAGAAACATGGGTTATATCCCTGGGTTGGGAAAATCCCTTGGAGGAGGAAATGGCAACCGCCTCCAGGATTCTTGCTTCGAAAATCCCATGGACAGAGGAGACTGAAAGGCTAGAGTTCATGGGGTCACAAAACAGTCAGACACGACTGAGCAACTAAACAATAACAATGCAGTAATCCAGGTCTGAAGAAAGCTGGTTTACAATAGAAGAAGCAGGAANCATGGACAGAGGAGCCTGAAAGGCTAGAGTTCATGGGGTCACAAAACAGTCAGACACGACTGAGCAACTAAACAATAACAATGCAGTAATCCAGGTCTGAAGAAAGCTGGTTTACAATAGAAGAAGCAGGAATAGAGAAATGCTAGTGACTTGATAAAGACAATAGAGCAGAAGGTATAGCCTAAGATCTGAGATATTAAGTTTGGGAACTAACAGCATTGTAGGGTATTATAGAAATAGGGAATTTGATCAAAGAAACTAACTGCTAGGAAGCACTGATTAATATGCTAGGAACTGTTTTATTCACTTTCATCTATTATTCAAATTAGAAGAAGTAGAGTCGATTCAAAGAGGGAAGACAATTATGTTTGGAAATAGAATCTACAGTTTGGAGAAGATGAACCAGTCAGTGATGATGTCCAGTTGACAATTGGAAATAGAGTATTTGATTTTACACAAAGGTCAGGATTGATTACACAGATCTATTTTTGAGGAATTAAAAATAGAGCTGATGTTTACAGCTGCAAAAAATCAACATGGATCTTCTTGAACCGGCCTAAGTCTTATCTCCATTTAGAATACAATATTAAGTATCATAAACTGAAAGGAAGTAGAGAAAATATTATGATCATTATGATTGGTGTATGTTAGAAAAATCCTAGGATATGTTTAACCACTAATATTTTGTAGTTTAACTACTACTAATATTAATCCTTCTCTGTTTGCATATATAACAAAACTTATTAATTATAAAAGAAGCTTTTGAAATGTAAGCTGTAATGGTTTCATTAGGGTCTGCTGGACTCATGACTTACTATGCTAATGAAATGATCCTAGCCTTAGATTTGAGTGAGCAAGTGACTTTGGGGAATTTTGGAGTCAACACTGTGGATGATGTTACTAGACTCAAGGAATGGGCAGCAGGTATGGTTTTAGGCTTATGTATCAAGCTCCAGTGCTATTCTCCATTTTCCTTTGTTCTGTGGGTGATTATGTAATTCACTTACAGCACTAAAAGAAGTCAAGAGGAAGAATAATGATCTGAACTCTGACCCCAGGGGTTTTCCCCTCTGACATCTTTGGCTCTTGAAATGTATCCTGGTTAGAGGAAAAAGCCTTGTGAATAGGGGACATTATCTGTTACTACAACTAGTAAGTATGATCTAATGGCTTGGTCAGTGATTATGTTAGTATATTTGTTATCAAAAACTTCTTCTCCTAGAAAAAAAATGGAAAAGTCATAAAGATTCTGTGAAAAAAGGTTGGAAAATAGTCAGATACTGAAAACATGCATGCTTTACTCCTGAACTTTTGCTCTCTGACTTTTCTGATCCCATTTATTTTTCCGTTGTGTGCTTGTCTTTGCTTTTTAAATTCGTTTTTTTCTTGATGTCTATATTTGTAGCTGTTCTTTTGCATAACAGAATACTCTGCTTGTGTGAGTTTGATATGTCTCCTTTAAATATATGATGAAAGTAGCTTCTCTGTATGCTGCATCAAGAATATTTCCCTCATAAGCACAGGGATAATACACTTAAGATGCATTAATGGAACTGGTTTAAGTGAAAACCACACTTCATTTCATACATCTGGCACTCTCTTTTAAAAGCACAGTGAATTGATTATTCAAAGCCACATTTAACCAGAAGAATTTTAGCCAGAGTTAGCCACTCAGTCACAGAGCAGAAATGAATATTGTATGCTGCTTATTGTCCAAGCACAACTGCATTGAGCATTATAGCAGATTGTACCAATGCTATGATTATAGGGAATCTATTTTGAGAAGTTTCCAAGTTACAGGCCAAGAAATACATTGAAATTCAATCAGATATGGTACATGTTTTGTTGTAATTATCAATGGAGGCTCTCTACCCTTCTTTGAAGGGGGAACACAACAACTCAGTGTCCCTCTGTTCTTTGTTTTGTATTCTTTCAGACAGTTTTTTAAGTGACCACAGTTGAACTTCCTGTTAATTTTTGTCCAGATTTATTTTACTATCGAATAAATGAAGCCATTTTGGAATAATTTGTTCAGCCACTGTGACTTTAAGGTTTCCATTTTTGTTCACTGAACAAATTCTTAATTATCTCAGGGCAATTGAAATGCTCCACAAACCTTTGTGCAGTCAAAGTTATTTCTGTGAATAATGTACAAACTAACCTCTTGGGAGCCCATCTATATTTGAAAGGTTTACTAATGGGCTGCTTCTTCCCCTTGCACATATGCTGGTTTATAATTTACAGCAGCCCTCCAGGAGCTGTGTCTAATCCCACGGCCCTGCTGCACATCACAGCACACAGCTCTCAGCTGCCACAAAATCCCTGGCTGGGAACTTTCTGTTCTCTTCTTACCCTATAGCTCATAGTATTTTGTTTCCATGGTTTTTGTATTTCCAATTATTTAACTGAGATCAAAATGTTAAGTTTTGTGCCATTAAAATGCTTCAATAACTTTCTTCAAAGATAGAGATTTAACATTTTCTATACTATTTTTACTTTTCAGCCCAAGATATACAGACTATTAGTATTTCTTTTTATAATCAAGTGATTGGTTGAGGAGTCAAAACAACTGGAATGTTCTGGGAATATTTTTGTGGCTGTTTTACCCATTGCTGTTCATTATCACCCACCTCTGTGCCCAGTCCACTGCCTTTTCTGCCTCTGCAGATATTTTCTCAAATCAAGGATGAATTTCTTTGGGAATAGCAGTTGTCTTTTGTCTTTGGGTTTCTTTGGCATATGTTCTCACTTGGATCTGTGGAATGGAAGAAAGCCAAATTAATTATATTCTTTCAGTTCTTGACATGCATTTTTAGTCCACTGTCATCATGCTAGCATAACGCTTCCTATACTAAAGGGCTCTAATAAAGGAACAGAACTACAATTTATATTTAGTTTTAAAATTCCCAAATAACTTATAGGACTAAACTTATAATATATTTTTAGTATTTTATTTCATCTTCTAATCAATATTATCTCTGCCTTAAACACAGTCCAATACCTCTTTTTGATTTTTGGTCTTTTCTTCAATTTTATTGATTTTTTATAATTGCTCACTATTTTTCCTTTATCCTGTTTTCAGTTTGATGCAAACTAGATACATTAACTTTGGGATATGAAACTGACAAAGCTTTCTGATCTTTCTTTTAAGAGGAAATTGCTTTCTTCTTAATAGTGAAAACTGTAATCTTCTGCTTATTGAATTTGGAGATTACACTATAGTCAGGCCATGTCATTTAATAATGAACCATTTTATATTCACATTGCTTCCAGTTTTACTTTGTTTTTCTTGGGTTATCCTAAAAATTGTTACTTTTGAAAGAAAAATAATGTATTATCTGTTCTTGACATTTGGAAAGTTAGTTTTTGCATTAGTGCTTAAATTTATTAAAATCTATTCTTAAAAAGAATGTATTATTAAGAGCAAGTCATTTGTTGCACTAGTCATTCTTATAATGTTTTTTTTTTTTTTTTTTTGTTGTTGTTCTTGAGCTTTGTCACATTCTTGAAGCTATTGCAAAACCAGCTGATGCCTATGGAGGTGGGAGATTCAGACTCTCTAGAACACAGCCATGGAAATATAACTTTAAGGCCATAATTACTGTTTTACATTGGTAATACAACATTCTCCCTTTTTTTTACTAAACTTTTTGTCAGGAAAAATGATTAATCAAGTGACATTTTCTTTTTCATTATATTCTCTGTGATGAGAATATGAGACTGTGAAATCCATATTACCTTTATGAATGATTGCCAAATGCAGTAATATTTTGACTTGTTTGTGTGTGTGTGTGTGTCTGCACACTGTATTGTTAGCCAACTGCCTCAGTCAGTTTCACTGTGCAGCATTCTGACTTATGGTTCAAAGAATCAGATAACCCAAATGCCGAATGCTAAGAACCTATAATTCCAAGGCAACATCAATCTCACAGTGCAATTTTCTCATTAAAATGAAATCGTAGTGAGATATGCCAATATCATAATATGAACTATTCTTGCTAGATGATTGTTATTCAAATTGGGTAAAGAGCAAGCTGAAACCAATCCTACTCAAGATAATTTATTGCATTTGTTTCTCAAAGTGTGCTGTAGTGCTGACAGGCCATTGCATAATTAAATCAGTTTTAATATGGGCACAAAAGGGATAAGATGCTCAAGGATCATACTGTTGCATTTTAGAAGGTTAAGTATCAATTACTGGGCATAAAGTCTTATAAATCCTCCTGGAGGTGGCAGTGGCCCTGGGACATGGTAAAGAATCAGGGTGCAGGAAGCTTGTAACATACTTGCAGTTCCATTGGGCAGTAGTTCAGGCTCCCTATTTTTCCCTGTTTCATCTTCCTGCTGAAAGATCTTCCATTCTTATCACCTTGATAATCACTCTGTTTTTCGGTACCATGGCGTTTACTCTGTCTTCCCTGGGAGAACAACTGAGTGTAGGAATCTTGGGAAGTCTGAGGTGAAAATGTTCAACAGACTCCCCTCACCAATATTAAAGCTTTTGCTGTTCACTTTGGTTCAAAGTGAACTATAGCAACTCAGCTCAAGTTTCTAAGGTGACTCTGAAGTTCTGTTGTCTGTAAGTTTCTAGACTTACTATTGGTAGAAAATGGCAACATGCTAGTTGATACACTCAGCCTTTGTACCTCTGTCACCATAATGAAACAATAATCACCTTAAAAGTGGCATATTTTTAAAATTTATTAAAAAAATTTTATTTTTACTTTATTTTGCTTTACAATACTGTATTGGTTTTGCCATACATTGACATGAATCCAACCACGGGTGTACATGAGTTCCCAATCCTGAACCCCCCTCCCACCTCCCACCCCATATCATTGTTTTCCTCATAGTTTTAGGTGTGTAGTACCTTATACTTAATAGGTATTCAATACATATTTATATAATTTAGTTGAGAGCCTATTTGAAGGAAATGACGTTATATTCCACAACAGATAGGACTTTAATTACCTTCACTGTTGAGCTTACTATATGGATATTAAGAATCATTAAATGACTATTTCTAAATGTTTCTTATTTGTTCAGCTAACATTTATTGAATCTACATGTGCAGTACTGTGCTGGGAGCTGGGGACAGAGAGTGGTGATTAAGAGCCTAGGCCCTCAAGAGGATACCAATAACAGGGTATCTTTAGGGATATTTAGCTGAATTAGATGCTAGATTAGTTCAAAATTTAGATCACATTATTTCAGAGGTCAAGATGATTGATTTAATTCTTTCAGTCCATTTAGTCAAATGGGCTATTCTCTATGGCCTCTTCCAGGTCTACAATGCTGATCCCAAGTGAAACTTGACAATAGAGTACATGTGACTTTGTGTCTAGTCATTCGTTACTGCTAAGGAGAAAACTTCTCTGAAACATGTAGCTAAGTGGTTAGTAGCATCATTTTTTGGTACCAAGCACATTTTCACCTCTGAGAAATTTTTTGTTCTTTTAGGCTTACAGTTAGTTCCGAGGTCCTGCCCTGGTGGATCCAGGGTAATTCAAAGCAGGGATGGTGTGACGAGGAAAAATTTACTTATTTAGAAATATNCAAAGCACACTTTCACCTCTGAGAAATTTTTTGTTCTTTTAGGCTTACAGTTAGTTCCGAGGTCCTGCCCTGGTGGATCCAGGGTAATTCAAAGCAGGGATGGCGTGGCGAGGAAAAATTTACTTATTTAGAAATATAAAAAGAGATTAGGAAGAAATAGTGTAGTAGGAAAATTTAGTGGAGAAAAGATGCT
Organism: Raphicerus campestris; assembly: GCA_006410735.1. Classification (NCBI taxonomy): domain Eukaryota; kingdom Metazoa; phylum Chordata; class Mammalia; order Artiodactyla; family Bovidae; genus Raphicerus; species Raphicerus campestris. Next base: position 27,225 of record SJYW01046624.1, on the reverse strand, counting down.
AAATAACTTGGTTTATGCAGAAAGCTAATAAAGTTCCAAGACAAGGAACTTGCACCATCTACATTAGGCCACCGGCGCCCACTTGAATAGTGGAGGGTGCCCCACCTTAGGCTCCCTCTCGTGTGGGTCTTAAAAGCCAGGGCAAGTAAGTAGACTCGGAGAGCCTCCATGCCCCAGATGGGAATTCAGCCTGAAAATAGAGTAAAGAAGACACGGGGGAAATCAGTCTTTCCAGTGACTGGCCCATCCTCTATTGTCCAGAAAGGCCTTTTATACCTTTGATTTTACATAGAGATCAATGGATAATACAAAATTATGCAGCGTCAGCAGCCCTGACTCTTATCGAGACCAGGCTTTCTCTCTGCATACCTAGTTGTATACACAAGTCTTAGGTGATTTACATCATCTTCTGGCCAGAAGGCCAGTTAGCATTTTACAGCCCTTTTCTGATAAGGGTAATAGTGGTGTTCTTCCTAAAGTCTGGTGCCACTCTCAGAAAGCACTAAATAAAGTTACATTCTTACATAGCAAAGACACAACAATTTATAACAAGGAAAAGGGGTACAGTGATTTATAACAAAGAGAAAATTAATTAACTCAAAAGTCTAGTATCGCTAACATCAATACTATTATATTCCTATTTCTGCATCCCATTTACATTGATTAATATCCTCCCAGGTGCCTAAAAGATAAAGGATATGGAGGCCTGGCGGCAAACACTAACTCAACAATGGAACCCTTCACCAAACTAAATCTTAGCTCTAAAAGGCTCTATATCTTTAAGATGTTTTAAGCTTTGTGCCTCTCACAGTTGGGGGCTGATTTATAACAATCCACAAGTTGTAAAAGTCCGAGCAGACTGGTCAGATAAGTTAGAAAGCCATCAGAGGGGTTTAAACCGAGACATTCTTTTTACACACAGGAGACTGTTGGAGCTCTAAGTTAACTTTTTCCAGAGAAAGGTGGTAATGTCAGAAGAGTATAGTACAGCAGACAGTAAACAGACAGATTTTGGTTTCGGGGTAGATGCTCAGACAGAGGACCCCTTAAGACCCGACTCGCCTTGCCCGTCAGGCCTCTCTGCATGACCTTGTCATGGGTGGGATCTCCCATGCTGGCTCCCGGCAGTTACGGAAACTAATTAAGTGAATTTCAACTCTTATTTACAAAATGAATCCTGGATGCTTGACAAGAACAATGCTTGGTCTGTGGAGCCTTCTTTATGGGGTTATTGCTGACTTCAGTTGTATGATAGGTGGTAGTGCTAGGTTGTATGATAGGTGGCACTTGTCTAGGTTCTGCTAGTCTATACAGAATCTTTGGGAGAATTATAAAAAGTCTCCCTAAAAGATTTTCTAGGAAGATAATTGGAAAGAGATGTCCTTTTCCTGGAGGCTGTTGCAGCCCTTTGACTAGACGGACCTTTCTTTGTCAGCAAAGTAATGTCTCTGCATTTTAATATGCTGTCTAGGTTGGTCATAGCTTTTCTATGGTTTTTCCAGTAGTCATGTATGTATGTGAGAGTTGGACTATAAAGAAAGCTGAGTGCAGAAGAATTGATTCTTTTGAACTGTAATGTTGGAGAAGACTTGAGTCCCTTGGACTGCAAGGAGATCCAGTCAGTTCTAAAGGAAATCAGTCCTGGGTATTCATTGGAAGGACTGATGCTGAAGCTGAAGCTGCAATACTTTGGCCACCTGATGCAAAGAACTGACTCATTGGAAAAGACCCTGATGCTGGGAAAGACTGAAGGCAGGAGAAGGGAAAGATTGAAGGCAGGAGAAGGGAACGACAGAGGATGAGATGGTTGGATGGGCATGAATTTAAACAAGCTCTGGGAGTTGGTGATGGACGGGGAAGGCTGGCGTGCTGCAGTCCATGGGGTCACAAAGGATCTGGCACGATTGAGTGACTGAGCTGAATTGAACTGCTGCAGCCCTATACCAGAGCATAGTGTTTAGAGAGCAGAGAGTAGAGACTGAATTTCAGCACTATCCACACCTTCTGCAAGATCTCTGTGTTTTAGACAAAAGTGAACAAATGTAGCCATAGCCCTGGCACTTGAAGATGAAATAAGATTTAATTTGTGACTCTATAATGACACCCACTTGGTTTTTAATCTTAGAGTGCTGATCCTATTTCCATAAAGATTCTCCATTTAAAAACTCACTCTGTTAATGACAAGTCTCAGGACTCATTTCAATATGCAAATTTTCTTACAAAATACTTTAAAGAGCTTGACATCTTCAGAGAGCAGCTTAATTCTACTTCCTGATTTCTCTGGGATAGGTGTGAATTGAAATTGTGGGAAACTGAAGAGCATTAAACAGTCTATTTTTCAGTGAATGACAGGTCCATAGTACATGTTATCATCTTTGTGCTATTTGATAAATAATATTGGTGCTTTATAGTTTATACTGCTTTACTTATTTGTGGAGAACTTAGCAGAATTATTATATTTTTAACTGCATCATGATATATTATAAAACTTCAATGTTAAAAGGTTAGGTCTGTTTTTAAAAACTGAACTGATTAAGAAGGAGAAAACTCTCTTAACACTTGTAAATCTAAGCCGGTAGCTTTATAGTCCATGTACACAGCAAATAAGAACTTTCTTATCCACCTTTACTTACCTTTGCTGACCCAAATAAGAATGTATTGTATGCTAGACATTTTATATCACTTAATTTATATAGATTTAGAATGGTTTAAGTTTTTTTCTATTTGGCACAGTAGAGAAATGTGAACAGTACAATTCTTTGATTTTTTTTCTGGCTAAATGCTATTGGGACAATGATTTTGTTGTTTGCTTCACTCCAGTATGCAGATCCCATAACAGGATCTACATATTGGAATATTTTTGATACATATATATATTTGAATAATGAATTAATGTTTTTTAATTATGTCATTAAAAAATTTTCTTGAATGTAAAGTATGCTGATTTTTGACACTTCAACTAGGACTCTACCTGCACTGTGGGAGACCTGGGTTTGATCTATGGATTGGGAAGATCCTCTGGAGAAGGGCATGAAAACCAACTCCAGTATTCTTGCCTGGAGAATCCCGTGGACAGAGGAGCCTGGTGAGCTAATTTTGAATTTTAGAGGAATCTTGCAGAAGGCCTACAGGGAATAGGTCAGTCTGTTATAAATTAAGAGAACATCAGGTATGGTTGATAGAAATAAGTTTTATGCTCCTGCCAATATCTCAGTCCTCTTCTTTTCAACGAAAGTAGTTCAACCAGAAGACAGGTAAAGAAATGGGGGCAGGAAAATTTTAGAAATATATATACTGAAGAGAAGGATAGTCTATAAAGCTTAGATTTACAGTAAAATTATATTATTAATTCTAATATATATTTTTGCCAATTTTTAGTATCAACATATTAAATTTTCTGGCAGATTATGTGGTTTGTTTGTGGACCTAACCTTCAAAGATATAATGAAGGTGAAGAATTATGAAGGTGAAGTCACTCAGTCGTGTCCGTCTCTTTGTGACCCCATGGACTGTAGCCTTCCAGGCTCCTCCATCCATGGGATTCTCCATGCAAGAATACTGGAATGGGTTGCCATTCCCTTCTCCAGGGGATCTTCCCGACTCAGGGATCGAACCCAGGTCTCCTGCACTGGAGGCAGACACTTTAACCTCTGAGCCACCAGGGACTATATTATTGTGGAGAAGGAAATGGCAGCTCACTCTAGTATTTCTTGCCTGGAGGATACCATGGACAGAGGAGCCTGGCAGACAACAGTTCATGCGGTCACAAAGAGTTGGACATGATTGAGCAACTGAGCACATATATTACTGGAAAAGTTCTATTTGCTAGAAATGTCTCTGGTTTATTTTAAGAATATATATTTTGCATTCTAACATGAACTTTCTATAATTAGGAAAAATAGAAGAGGTCTTAACCCAGTTTATTTAAAATCACATATGAATGCAAATCAGGAAATTGCTAGCATTTCCATTTGCACTGCTAACTGGCAGATATTTGTAGCCATACAAGCCAGCACTCTTGTAAATTATCACATTAAGTATTCAGGAGTGCAGAACATATTAGAATGACTCTGTGATAGGATTGTAATTTGAAGTAATATATGTCTTGTTGTTACATAACATTCTGAGACTATACAAAGTAGTCAGTGTAGTAATTTGATCTATATGAGACTGTTGTATAGCTGTCTTCATTACATGGCATAAATAACCTGTCTGGTTTTAGAGACTCAGGGAAGAGCTCTTTCCCCCAAATTTCTCTCTCCTACTAAGCAATGATCACACTTCCCCTTTCTAACAGACCAGTCCTGCATTGTATCTATTTCCCTGGCATAATTATTAATAGTACCTTTTTACTCTCAAAAGTATTCTTGTTTTGCTAAGAAATTATTTGGACACACTACTTCTAATCATTTCCCCTGGACACTAGACTTTTATACTTTAGTGTTAATGTAACTTAGGACCTTTCCCACAAATATTTCTGGTAAAAATCAGATCAGAAGGCGGTATAGACTCTAAGAAAGTGGAAGGGGTACTTAACTGGAAGGTTGGGGAAATAGACACTCAAAATCTAATTCAGTTTTCCCAGAAAAATACTCTTTCAGGAACATCCTTTATATATTTTTTCTGTTTTCTGTTTCTAAATCCCCTTTCCTTGCTCTTTGATGTGGAAACCAAAGTAAGGAACTCTAGAAACAATAATGCACATCTTTGGGTAATTTTTATTCATAGTATTTCAGCTTTATTTTAATGTCTGTTTCCCTCTGCTTCTCTCTTTTTCCCTGGGTTTCTCCTCTTCCCCACATGTGTTATTCTCTGTTTCATTCTCTCTCAGTCTCCTGTCTTTATCTTATCTCCCTCTACCTTTTTAAAAGTTTGATGCCATTTTGCCTTTCTGCATACTCTTTTAAAACAGTAAGTTCAAG
>SJYW01046624.1:0-22111 GCA_006410735.1 Raphicerus campestris | reverse complement strand
TGTGTGTGTGTGTGTGTGTATATGTATAGTACTCTGAAATGTTTACATAGCTTGAATGACTACATGTGCTGGTATAATTGTTGTTTGGGGACAGCTGTAATTTATAAGATTTCTTGTGACCTTACATTTGAAGAACATCTCTGCATTTTGATCAGTCAACACTGTTTTTTTGTTTTGTTTTGTTTTGAGCATGTGCTATAGACTCAGGACTTTAATAAGAGTTTTGGAAAGTCTAGTAGAATAGAGCAGTGTAGTTAAGGAAGATGTGATTTTAGTGAGCAGCACAAGCTGGAACATGGACTGCTCCCAATTTATAAATAGGGTATATTTCAAGATTATTTGGGAAATAGCCACTTAGAAATCATAATACTTTTTCCTCACACAAGAAAATACTGTGTAGCCACAATAAACTATTCTAGAAAAGCTATTTATGCTAATAATTCATTGGATTAATAGTGCTATAGAACTTAACTCCCAGGAGAAGATAATGTTAAATGCTAATTAAGGTAATTGAAACACATCTTACTTCTCTAGCACAAAGGCTGAGATATGTCTTTAGTAGCCAAGGGATAAATGAGAACTGTGAAAGTAAAAGGTGTGACTGGATGTGGAGATGGTTTCCAAAGCCAGGTATTCATGTTAGGGAATTTAGGGTAATAAGGTCTCAACAATAAGGAGCTCTTGATCTGAGCTGCAGTCAGCTCCAGGTCTTATTTTTGATGATTGTATAGAGATTCTCCATCTTTGGCTGCAAAGAATATTATCAATCTGAGTTCAGTATTGACCTTTTGGTGATGTCCATGTGTAGAGTTGTCTCTTAGGCTGTAGATAAGGGTGTTTGCTATGACCAGCATGTTCTCTTGGCACAACTCAGTTAACTTTTTCCCTGCTTCATTTTGTACCCTAAGGCCAAATTTGCCTGTTATTCCAGGTATCTCTTGACTTCCTACTTTTGCATTCCAATCCCCTATGATGAAAAGGAAATCTTTTTTTTTTTTTTTGGTTTAAGTCCTAGAAGGTCTTGTAAGACTTTATAGAACTGGTCAACTTCAGCTTCTTTGGCATCAGTGATTGAGGCATAGGCTTGGATTACTGTAATGCTGAATGGTTTGCTGAGGAAATAAACCAAGATCATCCTGTTGTTTTTGAGACTGCACTCAAGTACTGCATTTCAAACTCGTTTGTTGACTATGAGGGCTATTCTATTTCTTCTAAAGGATTGCACACAGTAGTAGGTATAATGGTCATCTGAATTAAATTCACCCATTCCTGTCCATTTAATTCATGGATTTCTAAAATGTTGATGTTTACTCTTGCCATCTCCTGCTTGACCATGTCCAGTTTACTTTGATTCATGGACCTAACATTCCAGGTTCCATGCAATATTATTCTTTACAGCATTGAACTTTACNACTGAGGTCCGTCTAGTCAAGGCTATGGTGTTTCGTGTGGTCATGTATGGATGTGAGCGTTGGACTGTGAAGAAGGCTGAGCGCCGAAGAATTGATGCTTTTGAACTGTGGTGTTGGAGAAGACTCTTGAGAGTCCCTTGGACTGCAAGGAGATCCAACCAGTCCGTTCTGAAAGAGATAAGCCCTGGGATTTCTTTGGAAGGAATGATGCTAAAGCTGAAACTTCAGTACTTTGGCCACCTCATGCGGAGAGCTGACTCATTGGAAAAGACTCCGATGCTGGGAGGGATTGAGGTCAGGAGGAGAAGGGGACGACAGAGGATGAGATGGCTGGATGGCATCACGGACTCAATGGATGTGAATCTGAGTGAACCCCGAGAGATGGTGATGAACAGGGAGGCCTAGCGTGCTGCGATTCATGGGGTCGAAAAGAGTTGGACACAGCTGAGTGACTGAACTAACTAACTATGCAGTGTACCAAATCAATCTGAAATTTTGCAGCTATAGACCCTTTTCTATATTCCACGTTTTTTTTCNCCGAGAGATGGTGATGAACAGGGAGGCCTAGCGTGCTGCGATTCATGGGGTCGAAAAGAGTTGGACACAGCTGAGTGACTGAACTAACTAACTATGCAGTGTACCAAATCAATCTGAAATTTTGCAGCTATAGACCCTTTTCTATATTCCACGTTTTTTTTCCACTGAATTTTGAATTCCATTCTCATTGGATGCTCTTATGGATTAAAAGATCATTGCAATTAGAGTTGGGCCATTTGCATTGATATTGATTGTGTCTTTTGCTTTGGGTATATTCTTGAGACACATACATGCAGGGGCAACTTATACTCAGCATCAAGAAACTTAACAGTTTTGAACCGTTTTAGAAACTGTGGTGTCAAAGTAATTAATATTTCAAAATTAACAGTTGCATTTAGTTCTTTGTTGCTTTTTCTAGAACAATAAATATCTATATGTCTCGGATTTTTCCCAAGGTAATTAATGTATGGGATAAACAAAGGCTAGTATGTATGAATAGAAACTGTTCATTCATACATACTTGTGTTTGGTTGATAAAGAAAAATGAAGCTGTTTCAGTTTTCTGCCCATCAATATACTTAATTGGGATTCTGTGATATTAATCAGTGTTCTTATGTTTACTATTAAATCCTGGTAATATTGCTTCATCATAGGCTCAAATAAGTAGCATTTATTAAATTGATTTTCTTTGGCATAATTGTCTTCATACTTTCTCTTTCATCTTCCTGGAAAATATCCAGCATTTTAATATATCAGGAAAGTGTGTATTTCTTTTTCAGATGGCTGCTTAAGTATCATATCTTCCTGCTTCAGTATCATATCTATGAACTCTTTAGATGGTTCATGAAAAAGAGTTTTCAAAGGGATTAATACACTATTAGTATCTGGGTACTCAAATATCCAGTTACTTCTTATTTTCCTTATCACTTTTAGTCTATCATCAAAAGTACTGATAGATATTTTCAAGAAGGAAAGCACCGTATTAAAGCAGAAAAGTTGTTTATATCATAATTCATATGGAAAATGTACCATATTAAGATTCTCTCTCTACTGTCCACCATGCCTGGAAATATTTTGTATATGGTATATATACTAATGAAAATAAGATGCATTTAATATGGCCTACATGAGGGAAAATAAAATCTATTAAATATGATATGAGTAAAAACATTAAGCTTAAGGACTTATTCAGGAAGAATATGGAAGAAAATACTATTGCAACGACAAGAAGATAGGGCAGAGCCACTATGCAGCTTCATTAGCTTTACTGCAGAAAATAGGATATGAGATCACGTAGGGGAATGTTTAATTTATAGAGGGCTTAGAATTTACACATGACTTTGAGCAAACTCCAGGAGATAGTGAAGGACAAAGGAAGCCTGGTGTGCTGCATTCCATGGGGCACAAAAGAGTCAGATACGGCTTAGCGACTGGCTTAGCGACTGAACAACAACGTCTGAAACTGCTTCAGGCATTGAACATGCCTGGTCATTTTCCCCACTGATGTGGTTTCAATAAACATAAATAAAGTACAAAGCAACCTCNCAGATACGGCTTAGCGACTGAACAACAACGTCTGAAACTGCTTCAGGCATTGAACATGCCTGTTCATTTTCCCCACTGATGTGGTTTCAATAAACATAAATAAAGTACAAAGCAACCTCCCTTTTCTTGTCAGAGGCAATCACATGTCAAAGTCAATGGAAAGATGCCACTGGAGGCAGTTGCCCACACTGTCTTTGGGACAANACGTCTGAAACTGCTTCAGGCATTGAACATGCCTGGTCATTTTCCCCACTGATGTGGTTTCAATAAACATAAATAAAGTACAAAGCAACCTCCCTTTTCTTGTCAGAGGGAATCACATGTCAAAGTCAATGGAAAGATGCCACTGGAGGCAGTTGCCCACACTGTCTTTGGGACAATGGTGGTTGAGTGCTCTGAAACATTGCTGCTCCCCCTTCATTACTCCTATCCAGCAAGCTAACAATTTGACTGGTATTTCATGTGTGACCATAGCCTCATGTAATTTAAATCTCAAAGTAACTCAGTATGTCAGGCATTTACTAATTTTATATGTGTAAAATTAATATATCTCAAACAGTTTTGTAATTATTTCAAGGTCTAGCACCTTTCTAGCATATGTCTATTTCACTCTTTGAGCATTTCTTTCATTGTTTAATTTTAAGAATTAGTTGTTGCTTTTAAATATTGTCCCCTTTATTAGATTTTGTTTCCATTACGATGCTTATCTGTCTTTAACTCTTCTCAGAAGCTAGAGTAGTGGCTAAATGCTAGATTTATGAATTCTATATTGTTTAAAAGTAATTCATACAACTTTACATAGGTTTCTGGACCTTATAAGGAATTTAAGCATCATAATAAAATATTTCTCTGTAACATACTCCTTGTAATGATAGTATTTGTTGTGTGTTCTGTTTAATATAGCCTAAGTATATATATACATGCTAGAATTTCATATAGATTGTATAAAATATTTTAAACATAATAGCTTATTATGTATTGGAGATAATTACCATGTGTCTGTGCTCAGTTATGTCAGACTCTGAAACTGTTTGAACTGTAGCCTGCCAGGTTCCTCTATCCACGGGATTTTCCAGTCAAGAATACTGGAGTGGGTTGCCATTTGCTTCTGTAAGGGATCTTCTCAGTCCAGGGATTGAACCCCCATCTCTTTCATTTTCTGCATTGGCAGGCAGATTCTTTACAACTGAGCTGCCTGCAAAGCCCAGAGACTATTGCTGCTGGGGCTAAATCGCTTCAGTCGTGCCCGACTCTGTGCGACCCTGTAGATGGCAGCCCAACAGGCTCCCCCATCTCTGGGATTCTCCAAGCAAAAACACTGGAGTGGGTTGCATTTCCTTCTCCAATGCATGAAAATGAGAAGTGAAAGTCAAGTCACTCAGTCGTGTCCGACTCTTAGTGACCTCATGGACTGCAGCCTACCAGACTCCTCCATTCATGGGATTTTCCAGGGAAGAGTACTGGAGTGGAGTGCCATTGGGTTAAGTAAATACTCTCCTTGGGCTATGCAGGAAACCAGATATAAAATTCATCAATGATTCACACATACTTCTTTAACTCTAATCATATATATTTAAAACAAATGCAGTACCTGCATGAATGTCTATCTTCATGAATTTATTTCTGGTTTTATGTCTTCTTCATAGCTAACACTGGAACACAGAAATCACTTGACTATTTTACAAAGTGTTTATAAATAAATACGCAAACATATCAGTAATGAGAAAAATAGGAAAGACAAGTTTTTTCAATACCTTAAGGATTTAAATAATTAAAGGTTATTGGCATGCCAAATTACTGCTATCTGTAACTTGAAAAGGAATTTCAAAAGAAAATTAGAAACAACTTGACTTGCAACTTGATACAAAAAGTCAACGTTTCCTAAAGTTGAAAAGACTGGAAGTGATTTCCATATTAAATGATATTTTTATTGTACCTATATGATTATCTATATTTACTGCGAACTCAACGTTCCATTCCTTCTCTTTATTGAATGAAGGCAAGCCTCAAGATAATAGGACACAGAAACACATTATGTAAAAAAAGGTATTATTAATATCATAAGTGACTGGCTGATGTAAAGGAAAGATTCTACATTTGGAGATAAGAGCTGTAAGTAGACATATGATGCTTAAGAAACCAGTTATACTCTCTTCACCTCAGTATCTACATTTACTTATATGGTGTGAAGTGCATACTCTTAGTTGTTTCTTTGTAATAAAATCTATTATAACCCATGTTCTGGTATATAAATACAGTGAACAAGTACTTTTAAAGCACACCTACTGCTTAGTCTTCTTCTAAAATAAGGAGACTGTTTCAACTTATTGTATTCAAATACTGTAATAAAAACATATGGCTCAGATGGTAAAGTATCTGCCTGCAATATAGGAGACCCAGGTTCAATCCCTGGGTTAGGAATATCTCCTGGAGAAGGAAACGTTAACTCACTCCAGAAATTTTGCCTGGAGAATCCCATGGACAGAGGAGACTGGCGGGATACAGTCCATGGGGTCGCAAACAATGGGACACGACTGAGCAACTGACACATAAACAATAAAAATATAAGCTGTTGTCCTTTCGATTTCAGCCAAGAGATGTAGAGAGCTGGATAGGACATCTCTCCTGTCCTTACAGCTAGGAAAACAAGCTGGATTGATGCAGATTTAAGATTTCTTGAAACAGCCCCAGAACCCCTGTTACATGATAAACAAGTAAACCAAAATCTAGAGAGAGATGAATAGATAGGCTTATATGGCAAGTGCCACATGAGATTAAGCTAGAAGTTTCAATGAATTGTGAAAGGCCAAGCATGAGCCAATGTGAGAAGGGGAAGTTCCATGAGATCATAGAAATATGTCTGCGCCCTCTTACACGCCTTCATCCAGCAAGTCTTGTACTTTAAGACTTTGAACAGGCTGGTTCCTGATTATTGCAGCCTGCACTTCCTTTTTGTAGAAACATGCACCTTAGACAATTTGTGATGATACATTTTTTTTCTGCCCTTTTGAAATTTAAATCTTCCGCAGGAATATTTTTCTGAGTCATCAAGAAAATTAGGGTTCTCTCTGTAATTCTCAGGGGGATGGTAAGTGCTTAATTTTCATAAGCAATACTTAGGGAACACAGATGGCCTGATTGCCTTGACCTATCTTTCCTCTAATGCATTCCAATATTTTTCCACTAGTTCTTTCCAATGTTTAAAAATCCACCATTCATGTTAGTGAAGTTCTGTTCAATCTTTCTTCCCTATTCAGTAGTTTTGAATAGTCTTCCTTGGTTTCTAAAATGTGTTCCATGTAATTTTCTTTTTTTTTTCCTTAACAATTCACAGGGAAGATTAGGGTGAATACTGACATAGCTTTTTCCAAAAATGCTGGTTTGGAGTGGAGAACATTTGCCATAACTAAAACATTGCTCAGACTCAACTCAGCTGAATATTCAGGGGGACATCATTCATGCCTCTAGCTCTTGGGCACTGGAAGAAAGTGTTGGAGCAAGCAGAGAAGGATGCAGGCCAACACCAAGGCTCATCAAGGCATAGTTTCCTATATCTTAATCACTCATGAGGGACAAAAGACTTGATCTTCAGGTGAAAGAAGAGCAATATACAGCCTGAAATTATTACACCTGGGAAAGGGAATGGGGGGTGGGGACGGTGGGAATGGGAAATGCCTATTCTTATGAAGAGGCAGGTAACATGTACTGAACTCAGCATTAGTTCAAAATGAGGCACAAGTGTTGGTGAAGACCAGCCCTGAGACAAAGCTTACGGACATCAGAGAACACTCCTTTGCACCATCTCTGTAAGGGAAAAGAAGGAAAAAAGGAAGGGAGTGGAAGGAGGAAAAGAGAAAAGGAAGGAGGCTTCAAATAATTAATATATTAAAAAAAAAAAAAGCGAGGGGGTTTCCCAGTAGCTCAGCAGGGGAAGAATCCACCTGCAAATTAAGAGACCCTGGTTCAATTCCTGGATAAGAAGATCCCTTGGAAAAGGGATAGACTACCCACTCCAGTATTCTTGGGTTTCCTTGGTGGCTCAGATGGTAAAGAATTCACCTGCAATATGGGAGGCTTAGGTTCGATCCCTGGGCTGAAAAGATCCCCTGGAGAAGGGAACAGATAACCATTCCAGTATTCTTGCCTGCAGAATTCCATGGACAGAGGAGCCTGGCAGGCTACAGTCTATGTGGTTGTAAAGAGTCGGACACAACTGAGCGACTAACACACACACACACACACACACACACACACAAATATTTATTAATCACTCTGTCACTTTTAACAAATGTCCACAAAAGCAAAATAAAATGACCTTTCCATGTAGAAATTGGGCAGAGACATCTTTAACCATATTAATATCATCAGAAATAAGCAATTCTGTTATGTACTCACTGTAATGATATAAGAAAACACTTCATTTATATGTATAGTTCAGTCACTCGTCCTGTCTGACTCTTAGCAACCCCATGATTTTGCAGCACGCCAGGCCTCTCTGTCCATCACCAACTCCCGGAGTTCACTCAAACTAATGTCCATTGAGTCGGTGATGCCATCCAGCCATCTCAACCTCTGTCATTCCCTCTTCTCCTGCCCCCAATTCCTCCCAGCATCAGGGTCTTTTCCAATGTGTCAACTCTTCACATGAGGTGGCCAAAGTGTTGGAGTTTCAGCTTTAGCATCAGTCCCTCCAATGAATACCCAGGGCTGATCTCTTTAGGATGGACTGGTTGGATCTCCTTGAAGTCCAAGGGACTCTCAAGAGTCTTTTCCAACACCACAGTTCAAAATCATCAATTCTTTGGTGCTCAGCTTTCTTCACAGTCCAACCCTCACATCCATACATGACCACTGGAAAAACAGCCTTGACTAGATGGACATTTGTTGGCAAAGTAATGTCTCTGCTTTTGAATATGCTATCTAGGTTGGTCATAACTTTCCTTCCAAAGAGTAAGCATTTTTTAATTTCATGACTGCAATCACCATTTGCAGTGATACTGGGGACCAAAAAAAAAAAAACAAAGTCTGACACTGTTTCCACCATTTCCGTATCTATTTCCCATGAAGTGATGGGACCAGATGCCATGATCTTCATTTTCTGAATGTTGAGCTTGAAGCCAACTTTTTCATTCTCCTCTTTCATCAAGAGGCTTTTTAGTTCCTCTTCACTTTCTGCCATAAAGGTGGTGTCATCTGCATATCTGAAGTTATTGATATTCTCCTGGAAATCTTGATTCCAGCTTGTACTTCTTCCAGCCCAGTGTTTCACATGATGTACTCTGCATAGAAGTTAAATAAGCAGGGTGACATTATACAGCCTTGACATACTCCTTTTCCTATTTGGAACCAGTCTGTGTTCCACATCCAGTTCTAACTGTTGCTTCCTGAGCTGCATATAGGTTTCTCAAGAGGCAGGTCAAGGGGTCTATACCATCTCTTTCAGAATTTTCCACAGTTATTGTGATCCACACAATAAAAGGCTTTAGCATAGTCAATAAAGCAGAAATAGATGTGGTTTTTGGAATTCTTTTCATTTTTTCATGATTCAGCAGATGTTGGCAATTTGATCTCTGTTTCCTCTGCCTTTTCTAAAACCAGCTTGAACATCTGGAAGTTCACAGTTCACATATTGCTGAAGCTTGGCTTGCTGAATTCTGAGCATTATTTTACTAGCATGTGAGATGAGTGCAATTGTGTGGTAGTTTGAGCATTTTTTGCATTGCCTTTCTTTGGGATTGGAATGAAAACTGACATTTTCCCGTGCCGTGGCCACTGCTGAGTTTTCCAAATTTGCTGGCATATTGAGTGCAGCACTTTCACAGCATCATCTTTCAGGATTTGAAATAGCTCAACTGGAATTCCATCACCTCCACTANGTTTAAGTCCTAGAAGGTCTTGTAAGACTTTATAGAACTGGTCAACTTCAGCTTCTTTGGCATCAGTGATTGAGGCATAGGCTTGGATTACTGTAATGCTGAATGGTTTGCTGAGGAAATAAACCAAGATCATCCTGTTGTTTTTGAGACTGCACTCAAGTACTGCATTTCAAACTCGTTTGTTGACTATGAGGGCTATTCTATTTCTTCTAAAGGATTGCACACAGTAGTAGGTATAATGGTCATCTGAATTAAATTCACCCATTCCTGTCCATTTAATTCATGGATTTCTAAAATGTTGATGTTTACTCTTGCCATCTCCTGCTTGACCATGTCCAGTTTACTTTGATTCATGGACCTAACATTCCAGGTTCCATGCAATATTATTCTTTACAGCATTGAACTTTACTTTCACCACCAGACACATCCACAGCTGAGTGTCATTTCCACTTTGGCCCAGTCTCTTCATTCTTTCACGAGCAATTTCTCTGCTCGCCCCTGGTAGTAAATGGGAAAACTTCCAACCTGGAGTGCTCACTTTCTGGTGTCATATCTTTTTGCCTTTTCATACTGTTCATCGAGTTCTTGAGGCAAGAATATTGGGATAGTTTGCCATTCCTTCCTCCAGTGGGCTACATTTTGTCAGAACTCTCCACTATGACCTGACATCTTAGGTGGCCCTACATGGCATGGCTCATAGCTTCATTGAGTTATACAAGCCCCTTCACCACAGCAAGACTGTGATCGAGCTCAAAATCACTGATGATGGTGACTGCAGCCATGAAATTAAAAGACACTTGTTCCTCAGAAGGAAAACTCTGACCAACCTAGACAGCATATTAAAAAACAGAGACTTCACTGCTGACAAAGGTCCATCTAGTCAAAGCTATGTTTTTTCCAGTAGTCAGGTGTGGATGTGAGAGTTGGACCATAAAGAAGACTGAGTGTTGAAGAATTGATGCTTTTGAACTGTGGTGCTGGAGAAGACTCTTGAGAGTCCCTTGGACAGCAAGGAGATCCAACCAGTCTATCCTAAAGGAAATCAACCCTGAATATTTATTGGAAGGACTGATGCTGAAGCTGAAGCTCCAATCCTTTGGCTACCTGATGTGAAGAGCCAACTCATTGGAAATGACCCAGAATCTGGGAAAGATTGAAGGCAAAAAGTGAACAGGGCAGCATAAGATATGATGGTTAGATAGAATCACCAACTCATTGGACAGGAGTTTGACCAAACTCTGAGAGGAGTGAAGGACAGTGAAGCCTGGCATGCTGCAATCCATGGGGTCGCAAAGAGTCAGACATGACTTAGTGACTGAACATCAACAATAAAATGTCACAACCTGTGAGGAAGAGACAGTACACACTATAGAGCCCCAAGGAGAAGGAATTTAGTGAAAGCTTGAGCAGCCATGGGAGTCTAATAGAAAGACATAAGATTATAACAAACTGACAGCTTCTTATCTACCTTTTATATAATTTTCCTATATATTTATTCTATTTGGCTATTTCTTAGATTCGTTCCTCCCTTCATCACTAAATGTCTTAATTGGTTTGAAATCTGTGAGTTGGCTATACTCATACTATCACCATGTCCATGAAACATCTCTCCGGATGACAGAGAGCTAAGGTAGCAGGAGAGAGGGTTTTTAAAGCCTGATTTTATACTTCAGCTATATACAGCTGACTTTCAGTTATTATCTTTAAAGATATATGAAAGCTGGGAAAGCTTTTCTTTGATGGCTCTTATAAACCCAGGATGTATTCCTCGCTGTTCAATTTCATTTTGAGGTTTGTAAAATTACTTTCCAAGTAAACTAAAAAGTATGTTTTTTTCAAAAGCTAACAGAATGTATTTGAAAATGCAAGTTCAGAAATTTAGATATCAGATCTGTGTGAGAAAAAAATGTGGTCCAGTGGAAAAAGTATTTTCAGACTTAGGAGTTGAAAGGCTCAGGAGCTGATCATGGTCACTCAACTTACTAGGCTTGTGATCTTGGTGAAGGTATTAAATTTTTTGTGGCTACATTTCCTTATGTGGCAGAAGTAGTCTTAGCTAATAGTCTAAGCCTGGATATCACATAAGGGGCTTTAAGTCACAAATGAGATGCTGAGAAAATAACTTGTGGAAATGACTCTACAACCTGCAGATCACTATATTATTCTCTTGACCTTAAGTTAGAATTCCAGGGCTTGTCTAACAAGGCTTCTATAGCCAAATGGTAACTCCGTATACCATTTTTTGCCTCCAGATACCATTTAGTCTATCCTGCTATCTTTAAGCCAATAATTAAGAGCAGAAATTGAGACTCAGAGAGGTTAAGTAACTTATACATTGTCACACAGACTGAGAGTAGTTAAAAACTAAGGTGTTGATTTTTTCACTGTATCAGACTAATTTTTCTATAACATAATGCTTCTCATTGAGGCAGGATATTTTTAATATTCAGTTGTTTTCCTTGCCTTGAACAAACAAGCAAACATTATTTCTTTAAAGGAGAGAAATAGCATGTCTGGGTTTCCCAGGTAGCTCAGCTGGTAAAGAACCCACCTTCAATGCAGGAGACCCCATTTTGATTCCTAGGTTGGAAAGTTCCCCTGGGGAAGAAAAATACCCACTCCAGTATTCTTGGATTTCCCTGATGGCTCAAATGGTAAAGAATCCATCTGCAATGCAGGACACCTGGGTTCGATCCCTGGATTGGGAAGATTCCCCGGCAGAGGGCATGGTAACCCACTCCAGTATCTTGCCTGGAGAATCCCTATGGACNCATTTTGTACCCTAAGGCCAAATTTGCCTGTTATTCCAGGTATCTCTTGACTTCCTACTTTTGCATTCCAATCCCCTATGATGAAAAGGAAATCTTTTTTTTTTTTTTTGGTTTAAGTCCTAGAAGGTCTTGTAAGACTTTATAGAACTGGTCAACTTCAGCTTCTTTGGCATCAGTGATTGAGGCATAGGCTTGGATTACTGTAATGCTGAATGGTTTGCTGAGGAAATAAACCAAGATCATCCTGTTGTTTTTGAGACTGCACTCAAGTACTGCATTTCAAACTCGTTTGTTGACTATGAGGGCTATTCTATTTCTTCTAAAGGATTGCACACAGTAGTAGGTATAATGGTCATCTGAATTAAATTCACCCATTCCTGTCCATTTAATTCATGGATTTCTAAAATGTTGATGTTTACTCTTGCCATCTCCTGCTTGACCATGTCCAGTTTACTTTGATTCATGGACCTAACATTCCAGGTTCCATGCAATATTATTCTTTACAGCATTGAACTTTACTTTCACCACCAGACACATCCACAGCTGAGTGTCATTTCCACTTTGGCCCAGTCTCTTCATTCTTTCACGAGCAATTTCTCTGCTCGCCCCTGGTAGTAAATGGGAAAACTTCCAACCTGGAGTGCTCACTTTCTGGTGTCATATCTTTTTGCCTTTTCATACTGTTCATCGAGTTCTTGAGGCAAGAATATTGGGATAGTTTGCCATTCCTTCCTCCAGTGGGCTACATTTTGTCAGAACTCTCCACTATGACCTGACATCTTAGGTGGCCCTACATGGCATGGCTCATAGCTTCATTGAGTTATACAAGCCCCTTCACCACAGCAAGACTGTGATCGAGCTCAAAATCACTGCTGATGGTGACTGCAGCCATGAAATTAAAAGACACTTGTTCCTCAGAAGGAAAACTCTGACCAACCTAGACAGCATATTAAAAAACAGAGACTTCACTGCTGACAAAGGTCCATCTAGTCAAAGCTATGTTTTTTCCAGTAGTCAGGTGTGGATGTGAGAGTTGGACCATAAAGAAGACTGAGTGTTGAAGAATTGATGCTTTTGAACTGTGGTGCTGGAGAAGACTCTTGAGAGTCCCTTGGACAGCAAGGAGATCCAACCAGTCTATCCTAAAGGAAATCAACCCTGAATATTTATTGGAAGGACTGATGCTGAAGCTGAAGCTCCAATCCTTTGGCCACCTGATGTGAAGAGCCAACTCATTGGAAATGACCCAGAATCTGGGAAAGATTGAAGGCAAAAAGTGAACAGGGCAGCATAAGATATGATGGTTAGATAGAATCACCAACTCATTGGACAGGAGTTTGACCAAACTCTGAGAGGAGTGAAGGACAGTGAAGCCTGGCATGCTGCAATCCATGGGGTCGCAAAGAGTCAGACATGACTTAGTGACTGAACATCAACAATAAAATGTCACAACCTGTGAGGAAGAGACAGTACACACTATAGAGCCCCAAGGAGAAGGAATTTAGTGAAAGCTTGAGCAGCCATGGGAGTCTAATAGAAAGACATAAGATTATAACAAACTGACAGCTTCTTATCTACCTTTTATATAATTTTCCTATATATTTATTCTATTTGGCTATTTCTTAGATTCGTTCCTCCCTTCATCACTAAATGTCTTAATTGGTTTGAAATCTGTGAGTTGGCTATACTCATACTATCACCATGTCCATGAAACATCTCTCCAGATGACAGAGAGCTAAGGTAGCAGGAGAGAGGGTTTTTAAAGCCTGATTTTATACTTCAGCTATATACAGCTGACTTTCAGTTATTATCTTTAAAGATATATGAAAGCTGGGAAAGCTTTTCTTTGATGGCTCTTATAAACCCAGGATGTATTCCTCGCTGTTCAATTTCATTTTGAGGTTTGTAAAATTACTTTCCAAGTAAACTAAAAAGTATGTTTTTTTCAAAAGCTAACAGAATGTATTTGAAAATGCAAGTTCAGAAATTTAGATATCAGATCTGTGTGAGAAAAAAATGTGGTCCAGTGGAAAAAGTATTTTCAGACTTAGGAGTTGAAAGGCTCAGGAGCTGATCATGGTCACTCAACTTACTAGGCTTGTGATCTTGGTGAAGGTATTAAATTTTTTGTGGCTACATTTCCTTATGTGGCAGAAGTAGTCTTAGCTAATAGTCTAAGCCTGGATATCACATAAGGGGCTTTAAGTCACAAATGAGTTGCTGAGAAAATAACTTGTGGAAATGACTCTACAACCTGCAGATCACTATATTATTCTCTTGACCTTAAGTTAGAATTCCAGGGCTTGTCTAACAAGGCTTCTATAGCCAAATGGTAACTCCGTATACCATTTTTTGCCTCCAGATACCATTTAGTCTATCCTGCTATCTTTAAGCCAATAATTAAGAGCAGAAATTGAGACTCAGAGAGGTTAAGTAACTTATACATTGTCACACAGACTGAGAGTAGTTAAAAACTAAGGTGTTGATTTTTTCACTGTATCAGACTAATTTTTCTATAACATAATGCTTCTCATTGAGGCAGGATATTTTTAATATTCAGTTGTTTTCCTTGCCTTGAACAAACAAGCAAACATTATTTCTTTAAAGGAGAGATATAGAATGTCTGAGTTTCCCAGGTAGCTCAGCTGGTAAAGAACCCACCTTCAATGCAGGAGACCCCATTTTGATTCCTAGGTTGGAAAGTTCCCCTGGGGAAGAAAAATACCCACTCCAGTATTCTTGAATTTCCCTGATGGCTCAAATGGTAAAGAATCCATCTGCAATGCAGGACACCTGGGTTCGATCCCTGGATTGGGAAGATTCCCCGGCAGAGGGCATGGTAACCCACTCCAGTATCTTGCCTGGAGAATCCCTATGGACGGAGGAGCCTTCTTTGGGCTTCCCTAGTAGCTCAGCTGGTAAAGAATCTGCCTGCAAGGCAGGATTTGATTTTGATTCCCCTGGGTTGGGAAGATCCCTTGGAGAAGGGATAGACCACCCACTCCAGTATTCTTGGGCTTCCCTGGTGGCTCAGATGATAAAGAATCTGCCTGCAATGTGGGAGACCTGGGTTTGATCCCTGGGTTGTGACAATCTCCTGGAGGAGGGATAGGCTACCCACTCCAGTGTTCTTGCCTGAAAAATCTCCATGGACAGAGGACCTGGCAGGCTACAGTCCATGGGGTTGCAAAGTGACAGACATGACTGAGCGACTCAGCACACAACACATGGAATTTTTATAATAGTTACCAGTTTTAGAGTTTGAACTCAGGACTTCAGATGCAGAGCACCCATAACTGTATTTCTTAGAATATCCAGGTTAATTAAAATATCACTAAGATGCAAATTTGTATTTGCCCCCTTTTACGAGTAACTAAGATCCTCAAACATTGCATAGATTACTCATCATTGCCAATTTGTAGGAATCAGGTTATGAGTATCTGGTAAATAAATAGAAGAATATTTACAACATTTGCTAATTAAAGCAATTGATATCATTTAAGTAAAGAGGAGGGTAAGTGTTGAACATTCTTCCCAAGTGATTAAAGAAGATTGATGGAACTCAGCCTCAGCTAGCTAAGGGCTGTAAATTAGGGGAAAATTACTTTTATCCTACATTTCGCTCACTTTACCCCTGTGGATTTAGGAAGCTATTAGTGAGATGTGCGTGCAAAGAAGCAGTAGACTATAATAACTATTACTCTTCTGATAAGTTGCAACTCTAGCAGTAACCAAAGCAACTTAAAAAATAATGGACAAAATAAAAATAAGATCAGTAAGCAATCAGTAGAACCTTAAAAAAATCCTAGTTTTAAGAAGAGATTTATCATCTATTATGTATCACTAATTGCTACAAGATGACAAACGCAGAATTTTTCAACCTTGCCTGGCTGTTTTCTTTTCACTCAGTCAAGTACCTTTTGTAGTCCAGTATGAATCTTAATTTGTGGCTATTTGAATGACGTAGAGCTTGGGAAAATTGTCTGCTGTGGTATCATTTAATTGTCTTATTACTGTGCTTGATTGAAGACAGTATAGTACAGTTTTCAATTATAAAGTCTCAAGAAACAAATAAATACAAGTTTCCCAGTTAGAGAAACTGAGTTATAAATTTTGGATGCCTGGGCTTTCTCAGGAGTCTTCTAGTACTCATGCAGAAAGTACGTGAGATAAGCATTGTAGTTCTTAAAAATCAACTTGGAATAATGGGATAGCAAAATAATAACATAACAGTTGCCTTATAACATAGTGATACCCCTGGCTTTCCTTAGTCTTCTCAGGATTCTATATTTTCCAGTGAACTTTCTTATCTATCTTATTCAAACGAAAGACCTGGTCATTGTGTGTAATGATTATGTCTATGAAAAGACTTGGTAAACATATCAGTTGGAGAAAAGAACTTGGCTGATGTAATTGCAAAATTTATTATAAATCTCTGTACTAAAAAATAAATTAAAAAAACTTGATTAACTTCTTCATGCATTTAAAAAATAGGCACTTGTGTTCACAGCACACTTTTAACTCCCTGAAGTTCTGGGGTTAGATCTTTAATGTCACACATTCATAAAGGATATAAAGTCATCCAAGTTTATAAATCTTTAACTTGATTTTTATAATAAAACTTTTTTTCAAATGATGCTCTGAGAACTTTTTGGGAAAGCAGGCAAAGTAAATACGTACAATAGAAAAATACATTAAACATAATTGAGTATACATGAAATATAGGGAAATTGTAGAGTGAAACTTTTGAATAAAATTTAAAATATAATTAGATAAATAAATAATAGTATTATAAAAGTAATACATGTGTGCTCAGTCACATTCAACTCTTTGCAACTCCATGGACTGAGTCGACCAGGCTTCTCAGCTCATGGGACTATTCTAGCAAGAATACTGGAGTGAGATGCCATTTCCTCCGCCAGGGATCTTCCCAACCCAGGGATTGAACCTTCAGCTCTTGCATTGGCAGATGGATTCTTTTACCACTGAGCCACCTGGGAAGCCCTGTAACAATAATAATGTTCACTACTGAAAGTTTGGAAAATATAGAAGGCACAAAGAAGATCTTACTATTTAGTAACCATTATTTGCCTTTTGAGCTGTGGTGTTGGAGAAGACTCTTGAGAGACTGCAAGGAAATCAAACCAGTCAATCCTAGAGGAAACCAATCCTGAATATTCATTAGAAGGATTGATGCTGAAGCTGAAGCTCCAATACTTTGGCCACCTGATGCAAAGGGCTAATTCATTGGAAAAGACTCTGAAGCTGGGAGGGATTGAGGGCAGGAGGAGAAGGGGATGACAGAGAATGAGATGGTTGAATAGCATCACTGATTCAGTGGACATGAGTTTGAGTAAGTTCTGGATGATGGAGTAGGACAGGGAAGCCCAGTGTGCTGTAGTCTGTGGGGCCATTAAGAGTTGGACAGAAATGAGCGACTGAACAACAACAAATTTGCCTTTTCAGTTGTTTTTCTATGAACATTTTAAAATGAAGTCATTTTCTTCATATTATTTGATAACATGAGTCATCATGTAAAAACACATTGTAGATAGTTTCTTAAATAAATAATCATTAATTCTTAATCATTAGTTCTTAATATGTACATATTATTTCCATTGAATGGACATACCATAATTTGTTTAAACAATCCTTATTGGTGTTCTTTTAGGGTATTGACTAATTTCTATTATTATAGAATGAATATTTTTTGTTTATGTGTGTGTATGTATCATATATGTATGTATATATATCGTGTCTGACTCTTTGAGACCCCGTGGACTGTAACCTACTAGGCTTCTTGGTCCATGGGATTCTCCAGGCAAGAATACTAGAGTGGATTGCCATTTCCTTCTCCAGGGGATCTTCCTGACCCAGGGATTGTACGTGGGTCTCCCGCATTGGAGGCAGACACTTTAACCTCTGAGCCACCAGGGAAGCCCTATATATATATATATATATATGCACTTACTTTTTTTGCACATACCCAATTGCTATCCTGCAAAGAGGAGTGGATAGCCTTGTCTCTTACCATATGCTATTAAAAGAAAACAGCAAAAAAATTGATAGAAAACACTGGAGACCTTCTATCAGCCATGATGAGTATCTTATTAACTGAGTATTTAGTCCACAGTTGCTCTTTCATTTGCTATAGACTTAAAATCTTTCCAAACCCATCTTAAAATTGAACAATCCCAAACTATAAGATAACATAGGAAGGCTAAATATCAGAACATAGTGGCAGCTCTGAAATCTGAAGTACAGCAATACACCTCACAATGTTAAAGAAAAAATTCAATTTTGAAATACAAAGTTCTATAAATATGCTAGAGAAAACAAAGGTAGCAGTTAGTTATAAATGACATGTTTGTTCTTATTTCACATTCCTTAGTTTACTAATAATTGTTGGAAAAAGCAAAGGCTACCTTTCTTTTCTCAAATCAAAATGAAGATAGGATACACTTAATGGATGAAAATATTTTCAGAAAAAAATTCAAGTTGAATGTGCTTAAAGCTTATTTGCCACTGCAGTTATCTTAGGTAAAAAACACCCTCAAAAGCTCAGTGCATATANCACATTCATAAAGGATATAAAGTCATCCAAGTTTATAAATCTTTAACTTGATTTTTATAATAAAACTTTTTTTCAAATGATGCTCTGAGAACTTTTTGGGAAAGCAGGCAAAGTAAATACGTACAATAGAAAAATACATTAAACATAATTGAGTATACATGAAATATAGGGAAATTGTAGAGTGAAACTTTTGAATAAAATTTAAAATATAATTAGATAAATAAATAATAGTATTATAAAAGTAATACATGTGTGCTCAGTCACATTCAACTCTTTGCAACTCCATGGACTGAGTCGACCAGGCTTCTCAGCTCATGGGACTATTCTAGCAAGAATACTGGAGTGAGATGCCATTTCCTCCGCCAGGGATCTTCCCAACCCAGGGATTGAACCTTCAGCTCTTGCATTGGCAGATGGATTCTTTTACCACTGAGCCACCTGGGAAGCCCTGTAACAATAATAATGTTCACTACTGAAAGTTTGGAAAATATAGAAGGCACAAAGAAGATCTTACTATTTAGTAACCATTATTTGCCTTTTGAGCTGTGGTGTTGGAGAAGACTCTTGAGAGACTGCAAGGAAATCAAACCAGTCAATCCTAGAGGAAACCAATCCTGAATATTCATTAGAAGGATTGATGCTGAAGCTGAAGCTCCAATACTTTGGCCACCTGATGCAAAGGGCTAATTCATTGGAAAAGACTCTGAAGCTGGGAGGGATTGAGGGCAGGAGGAGAAGGGGATGACAGAGAATGAGATGGTTGAATAGCATCACTGATTCAGTGGACATGAGTTTGAGTAAGCTCTGGATGATGGAGTAGGACAGGGAAGCCCAGTGTGCTGTAGTCTGTGGGGCCATTAAGAGTTGGACAGAAATGAGCGACTGAACAACAACAAATTTGCCTTTTCAGTTGTTTTTCTATGAACATTTTAAAATGAAGTCATTTTCTTCATATTATTTGATAACATGAGTCATCATGTAAAAACACATTGTAGATAGTTTCTTAAATAAATAATCATTAATTCTTAATCATTAGTTCTTAATATGTACATATTATTTCCATTGAATGGACATACCATAATTTGTTTAAACAATCCTTATTGGTGTTCTTTTAGGGTATTGACTAATTTCTATTATTATAGAATGAATATTTTTTGTTTATGTGTGTGTATGTATCATATATGTATGTATATATATCGTGTCTGACTCTTTGAGACCCCGTGGACTGTAACCTACTAGGCTTCTTGGTCCATGGGATTCTCCAGGCAAGAATACTAGAGTGGATTGCCATTTCCTTCTCCAGGGGATCTTCCTGACCCAGGGATTGTACGTGGGTCTCCCGCATTGGAGGCAGACACTTTAACCTCTGAGCCACCAGGGAAGCCCTATATATATATATATATATATATGCACTTACTTTTTTTGCACATACCCAATTGCTATCCTGCAAAGAGGAGTGGATAGCCTTGTCTCTTACCATATGCTATTAAAAGAAAACAGCAAAAAAATTGATAGAAAACACTGGAGACCTTCTATCAGCCATGATGAGTATCTTATTAACTGAGTATTTAGTCCACAGTTGCTCTTTCATTTGCTATAGACTTAAAATCTTTCCAAACCCATCTTAAAATTGAACAATCCCAAACTATAAGATAACATAGGAAGGCTAAATATCAGAACATAGTGGCAGCTCTGAAATCTGAAGTACAGCAATACACCTCACAATGTTAAAGAAAAAATTCAATTTTGAAATACAAAGTTCTATAAATATGCTAGAGAAAACAAAGGTAGCAGTTAGTTATAAATGACATGTTTGTTCTTATTTCACATTCCTTAGTTTACTAATAATTGTTGGAAAAAGCAAAGGCTACCTTTCTTTTCTCAAATCAAAATGAAGATAGGATACACTTAATGGATGAAAATATTTTCAGAAAAAAATTCAAGTTGAATGTGCTTAAAGCTTATTTGCCACTGCAGTTATCTTAGGTAAAAAACACCCTCAAAAGCTCAGTGCATATAGCAAGCTTTTAGTGCTTTCAGTGTGTGGGGTGGTTCGCTAGGCAGATTTTTTGGTCTTGGTTGGGCTTGCACACTTGGGTCAGCTGCATTAGGCTGATTTAGACTGGCCTGGCTGAGACAAGTGAAAATCAACTCTTATCATGTGTTTCTCATTCATCTGTAGTTTAACTGAGGCATTTTTCCCTAACTATGGCAGAAGCATATAAGCTTAAACAAATTAAATTTACATATCTACATAATGTCTTCTAGAATTTCATTTGCTAAAGTAAGTCATATGGTCATGCTCAGAATCAAAGAAAGGATGGGGAAATACAACTTTTGATAGGAGGAAGTCAAAAGTCATATGATAAAGGCTGTGATTACAGGGAAGGGGAGAAGGATTAGGGCTAGTAATGAAATCAATGGTTGGTTTGATATACATATTATGTGGAGAAGGCAATGGCAACCCACTCCAGTACTCTTGCCTGGAAAACCCCATGGACTGAGAAGCCTGGTAGGCTTCCATACAGTCCATGGGGTTGCAAAGAGTCGGACATGACTGAGGGACTTCACATAATTATTTTTAGTGACTTCCTTCAGATAAGTAAATACAATGGAAATACATTGGTAATGAATGCTATATATTGGCTTTAGTAGAAAGAGGTAATCATATTCTATCTTCTTAAGTANCGGACATGACTGAGGGACTTCACATAATTATTTTTAGTGACTTCCTTCAGATAAGTAAATACAATGGAAATACATTGGTAATGAATGCTATATATTGGCTTTAGTAGAAAGAGGTAATCATATTCTATCTTCTTAAGTACTCATATGTTCTGCATCTATTAACCAAGAGAAGATTTCTTACATGGTCAAATGGAATCCTAATGAATTTTCAATTGTAAAATTACTTTTAATTTTGCCAGAGAGAGAAATTAGATGATTACTGAAGAACAATCTGGGGATCTTGGCAATTCTGAAGAATAGCCATCCATAAACTGTATTTTAAGGATATTATCTATAAGCTGGCTTTGCACAGTATTGGGTATTTATAAGAAAGCTCATGATAATTATGTGACTGCATAGGGAATAATGTTAGGTGCTTTGCAAAGTTCTTAAGTCTCACAAGGCCATACTACAAAATTTGCCTTACAGTTGAGGAAATCAAGGATCAGAGTGTAGTCTGATCAAAAACAGAGTAGAAGAACCAGTTTTATTTCCAGATGTGTCTGGATTGAAAAACCTATGTTTGTTCCACTGCAGCACACTACTTGATACATATTTTATACATGTTTGTCCTAGAGTAAAATAACTTGATGTATTACCATGTTTACTGGAGAATAAAAGCATCTTTTACTAATTCTGAATACAGAAATATTTTTTTCCTTAAAAAAT
>SJYW01046614.1:0-10296 GCA_006410735.1 Raphicerus campestris | reverse complement strand
TACAATGGCTATTCAGTGTGTGTTTTATTCCCCAGGTCATAGTTCACATTATGACCCGTCTTCCCAGGCTGGGCGGGTCAGGGAGCCACCGTGGAGCTGGAGGAAGGAAGTGCTCCCTGGTCCTCAGCGGCTCCCCTGCCCATCACCTTCCTGTGCCAGTCCTCTGTTGAGGGTTAGCTGAGTTAGAGGGCCAACGGGGTGCCAAGACCAATAGTATTTAAATCTTAAATAATAGCCTCTTGGGAAGCGAGAGCCATGAAGCATTCAAACCACCACAGGGAATTTTGCCAACAGAATGAACGATTCATAAGCCTTCCCGCTATCCACCTTTGTTCCCCTTGTTCAGGTAGGACAAAAATCCTAGATCCTGCCACATCTTTGAATTTACAAAGAGATCCCAACATCAAGTGTTGGGCACAACCATTCAGTTGTGTCAGCAAATTCAGAGAGATGAGGTCACTGCCCCCAGAATCTCACAGCTGGAGAGTGGAGGGCCTGACTGTAGCGCTTTGGTCTTTCGGTCCCCTCGCCAATACGGGCTGTGTGAGGGCAGCACCTCCCTGTCCTGGTCATTGTCCCATTGAAGGGAGACGGAACTGTAGGTCCCTCTGGACCAAGACGTGCCCCTTGTAGCCAGGCAGCCTCTGTACCCTTGTGGCCTGTGTGCACCAAAGCCCAGTCTTTGAGCCCAAAACTTTAGGGTTCATTCTCAGTGCTCAGGAGCAATGTATCTTCCACTCTCCTTTTGGGCATTTACAATCTGTTTCTGGATCTGTGATTTTGCCCCTGTTCTCAGAAGCATGTCTGGGAGGAAGGCCATTCTCAGGTCTGTGTCTGCTCAGACTTCCCGATGCTTGTGCTTCTGAAGCCCCCCAAATATCCATCTCAAAGGAATGCCCAGGGGCCTTCATAAACCTAGGGTTCAGTCAGAGAGCAGCAGCCACAGTAATCTCACTTCCTATCGCCAGTGGGAATCCACATCACCCTCACCCAAGCAAACCGAGTCATGAAAAAATATGCAAGAGCAGGAGGAAATGCCTTCCAGTCCCCTAACAGCTAATCAGCTTTAATTGTACAGTTTTGCAGCTGACTGCCCCCAGCCGTGGCTCCTCTCTGCTGTTGGGGCTGATTGGTGGAGGAAGCGGGCCACAGCATAAGCCTTCAGCCCAAAGCATGATGTAATGGTGGTAGAACAGAAACCTTTGTTGTTACACGTGTGTCTGCTGATCCTTCCTTCCAGCAGCGACATTGCTCCAAGGAAACTGGCTACGTGTATGTCATGGGCCGAGCACGTAATCGCAGAGGCGCCAGCACACCTGCTTTTCTCATAGGCTGATGGGCCCGGTGCTGACACAGGGCAGCAGTGGCTGAACCACTAAGGTAACTGGCTATATTTGGAGAAGCAGAATAATTCCATCTCCAATCAAATCAAAGTCAACTCAGTCAAAAGTGTTGGTCGCACAATCGTGTCCACCTCTTTGCGACCCCGTGGACTGTAGCCCACCAATCTCTTCTCTCCGTAGAATTTTCCAGGCAAGAATACTAGAGTGGCTAGCCATTCCCTTCTCCAGGGAATCTTCCCAACCCAGGGACTGAACCCAGGTCTCCCACACTGCAGGCGGATTCTTTACCATCTGAGCCACCAGGGAAGCTCAACTCAGTCAACAAACTGTTTAACCTGGCCACTCTCAGGAGCAGTTCAGAGCAAAGAGTGTGAACTTTGGAAGCACATGGATCTGGGTTCCACTCCTGGTTCTTCCATCCGCCTGCTGTGTGACCTTGCCTAACTACCTTTCTAGCCTCAGTTTTCTAGTCCATAAAATGGGGATAACATCATAGGATTGTTAACTCAGGGTTGTGGAGATTAAATGAGATTAAATCGGTACAAAGTGCCTGTCTCAGTGCCTGACCTGACCCCAGGGGTGCTCTTGTTATCGTTATTGGTGACGATATTTTTGTGCTTCAGCCTGTATTAGCTGCTTCCAGGTGTCTAGTTCGCACTACTCCACGGTTGTTAATTAACTGATGCTCGAGAAACCAAGCAGGAAATGCCCTCCATGTGCTAAAATGTATGGCACCGACTCTAAGAGAGAGGGGAGAGCTGAATGAGGTAGGGTATCAGGGAAGATCTCCTGGAGGAGGTGGCCTCGACTGGGGATTGGAAGATGGGAAAGGAACGCTTCAGAGCACACTGGGCAGGGGTCCTAATGTGGACCAGAGTGTGACATGCAGAGTGAGCGCGTCTGCTGGGGGCCGGGGGCAGTTTGGCGTGGGGAGTGCAGGGGGCTGTAGAGGCAGGAGCCTGGCCTGAGCCATCGGAGGCACGGTTATGCTGTATGTGGTGACGTCCCTTCAGCCCCGCTCTGCTGGATGAGCTCCCGACCACCCTCCAGGGCATCACTCTTGAACTCTCCTGTGTCACCCTGCCCCATGAACAGATAACAGTGGTAATAAGGAGAATATGTGGTGTTCCCTGAGCACTTCCCGTGTGCCAGTACCCGTGCTGAGCATTTCACAGTGATATTTCAGTGAATCCCACCACCCATCATACAGCCCACATCCCATTTCTTGGGTTGGAGAAGTGTCCTGCGTGAGACAGAGGCTCTGGATCGCCTGTACATGTTAATCCACGTGTCTTTACTGGTCAACCCAGAAGTGCATTTCTTTTCGGGCTGCCTAATGGGGTACACCTTGGCACAAAGTAGGAACTCATAAATGTTTGAACAATGAATGAAAAGAGAGTGTCAAGTGCACAGCAGGACTCTGGAGCCGGAGGCAATAGGCAGATTGCCAAGAGGGACAGGGAGCCCTCCTGTCGGGAAGGCTTAGTTTTTGAGGAGCTGGGCACTGGGAAGCCTGGGTCTCTGGACAGCAGGAGGCTGGGGTGGGGCCTGGCCTGTCACTGCCTTCAAGCCACTTGATGGTGTGCAGGCTCAGTTGCTGAGTCACGGTCGGCTCTTGTGATCATGTAGCCCACCAGGCTCCTCTGTCCATGGGATTTTCCAGGTAAAATTACTGGAGTGGGTTGCCATTCCCTTCTCCAGAGTATTTGATGCTGGAATCTATGTAAATGTCTTATCTCTGGTGCCAGTCTCTGATGCCAATAAGTTTTGTCCTGGGTTGAGCCTACAGGTATAATTCAACAGCTGGGCCAGAGATGCTCATTCAGGGAAGATGATAAGATAGGTAAGGTCAGGGGTGATGGTTGAAAGCTTAACCCTGCCTCAGCGTAGGCACCAACCAATCAAAACAATCCCAAACCTTTCCTGCTAGAGCAGGATGTTGAAGCCACCCACTCTGCCAAACGTTAATCCATTGTTTGTTGACCTTGGGGAGGTTCCAAAGGTTCCCTGGGAGAAGCCAGAGCAGGTCGGGAGGGGCACCTAGCTGGGGGAAGTAGTCAGAGAAGTGGCTCTGTAACAATTTGAATATTTAAAAAAAGTCACAACTGGTAGATTCCTACCAGAGTGTCGTAGCTAAACACCCTACGGTTGCTTTCTGCTAAGAGAATCAGCCATTTTTCAAAACCCACTTGTCCTATTTTGAAGGCTTTGTTAAAACTTGATGATAAAACTTCCCTGGTGGTCCAGTGGTTAAGAGTCTGCCTTGCGATGCAAGGGACACCAGTTAAATCCCTGGTCCAGGAAGATCCCATATGCCGCAAGCAACTAAGCCCAAAAGCCAAGCCCACGTGCTGCGACTCCTGAAGCCTGTGCACCTGGGGCCACAAGAGAAGCCACCACAGTGAGAAGCCCGAGGACCGCAACCAGAGAAAGTCCTGCTCAGTGCAACCAGAGAGAGCCTGCATGCAGGAGTGAAGACCCAGCGCGGCCAAAGAATCAAATCAAATAATCTGTAACAACAACAAAAACTGGATAATATGAGCCAATACTTTATTTGACTAGGCATACAGAAACCATAAATTCTCAGTTCAGTAAGAAGGATTAAGGACTACTCCCTACCCCCCACCCCCACCACTTTCAACTTCTCCATGTTGTACAAACCTTACTCCTACCTTAGGACTCCTGGTATACCTTATGGAAATTATCCAGGCCAAGAGCCTGAGTGCTTTCTCTTACAGAGCTCTGATACTTTCCCCTTATACCCTAATGAGTCATTTTGTGCCTGTCCTATTTTGGAAGCCACAGTAAAGCTAAAGTACATGCATTTCTTCTCTGCAAACTTGTAAATCTGAGGTTGCCTTAACATTCATTTCAGGGTGAAAAGAAGCTTATAGAAGTTTTTTTTTTTTAATCCCTGAAATTACCAGTTGCTAAACAGTCATACTTTTTCCTGAAATACCAAAGAAGTTGGTGGCAGTCAGCCAAGAGAAACAGCCTGTAGAGAGACTCGAGCTGTTATTAAAAGCCAAGTGGTCATTAACAAAGATGATGTCATAATTAAATGCCCTGGCCTGCCTAGGATCCTGGGTCCAAGGAAAGACAATTCCAGTCTTTACTAAACCAGTGAAGACTCACCTGCCTAATAGTGTTTAGTGAAAGTACAAGATGTTTCCTGCAAAAGGATCAGGGACCTCGGTGTCATACCAGAGGTGCAGAGGTGATGGCCAGCACAGGGAATTTGTGAACTGGTGACTTTGGGCTTTGATGAAGAAAACAGTGGGAATTTCACGTGCCCAGAGTGCTTTGCAAAGTGCCATGAGTCGTATTTTCAGAGCTGAGCCTATGCTAAGATAGGTTTTTCATACAGTTCCAGCAGTTCTTCTGAGAGGAGGAACGATTCCTCAGGATTTTTATAAGCTGAGTCATCATTGCTCCTTTATAAAAACATAACCACAGCCCAGAACTCATAGTTTCAGAGATTCCCATGTTACAAAACAAAAAGGAAGAGGAATTGGGAATAGCCAAGGAATCTTTTATTTACTTTTCCCCTCTATTTCTCTTTTTTTCCCACCCTTCCTTCACCCACACCATCCCAACTCACATTTTCTGAGATCCATCTCACCAAGGTCCTGGCAGGGTATACACTATATAAATGAAAGATGCAGCCGCTCCTGAATAGAGACGCAGAGGGGAGAAACAGTCATGTGGACACAAGGAGGGGGGATGAACTGGGAGGCTGCAACTGATGTGTGTGCATTGCCGTGTGTGAGACAGATGGCTGGTGGGAAGCTGCTGTACAGCGCAGGGAGCTCAGCTTGGTGTTCTGTGGTGACCTAGAGGGGTGGGATGGTCAGGAGTTGGGGAGGAGAGCCGTCCAAGAGGGAGGAGATATAGTATGCATGTAGCTGATTCACTTCCTTGTACAGCAGAAGCTAACACAACATTGTAAAGTAACTATACCCCAATTAAAAAAAAAAATGCAGCCTGTGATCAACTCTTGGTTCTGTCACTTACCTCTAGTCAAAGAAATCATCAGGCAAAAAGTTATCACACTGAATGGTTGTAAGATGCATCTTCGTTTAAGAAATGATAAAATATGGGTCAATAGCTGTGCAATTTCAGGAGCATCGATTAACGTCTTGTGCTCAGTTGTGTCCTCTGTACAGTAGAGGGTACAAAAACCTCCTCACAAGGTGATTGTTAAGGATGGAGTGAGGTTGGGTATTTATTAGTCCTTTTCTTAGAACTGATGATAGCATCAGCTAGGTGGGATGTTCAGTAAATATGGACTTGAATCACTCTGTCATTGTTAAATTCCCTGTAAAGGCTTGGTGGTAAAGAACCTGCCTACCAATGCAGGAGACCTGTGTTCGACCCCTGAGTCAGGAAGATCCCCTGGAGAAGGAAACGGCAACCCACGCCAATATTCTTGCCTGGGAAATCCCACGGACAGAGGAGCCTGGCAGGCTACAGTCCATGGGGTCACAAAAGAGCTGGACACAACTTTATGGTTAAACAAGAAGAAGCACTTGTACTCATTGTAGATGAGGTATTTTCCAGCTGGTGGAAGAATAAGAAGAGCTGGTGCTTCCTACCCATTCAAGCTCCTCCTCTGCAAGGAAATCTGGGGACGCTAGACAGCCGTAAGTGTCAGTTAGTTTTTGCTTATCACCTACACAGCCTTTGCTTCTACAAGGAACCTTCACTACCAGAGGATCATTATGAAGAGAGGGCTTAACCCGCGTTGCCCCAGATATCATCAGCTTTGACTACAATGGGGGTCATCAGAACAGTATTAATTACTGAATTAGTTAATTAAGGACTATTCTCAGTCCCCTGCACAATCTTCCTGCCTCGGGGATATTCTAGTCCCTTCCTTGTCAATGTCTGCCACCCATGGAGCCACTCTGGAGCTCACCACTTCGGCCACTGCCAGGGTAAGAAGGTTGAGGGAGCCTACACTGGTTTCTAGGCAGTTCTAGGGCAGCCCTCATTCAGCAGAGCCACCTGGAGTTCTGCATGGAAGAGGTGTCTTTTTTTTCACAGGGTGTTGCTCTTCATCACTTCAGGACAAAGGCAGGGCAATTGGAGTGTTCATGTCCCCCAGTATCCCTTACGAGAACAGTTCCTGCAACTTCTGCCAGCAGACACCATCTCCAGAGGGTTTAACCGGGCCAGGGAGCAGATTCCATGACGTCTTACTTATCCCCCGTGTCTCCCTGCAGGTGCCCAAACCAGAAAGGGCCATTCTGTGAAAGACACTGGTCAGACGATGAAAAGACAAGCCACAGACTGGAAGAAATATTTACAAAACACACGTCTGATGCAGAACTTGTATCCAAAATATGCAAAGAATTCTTTTAAAACAGCTTTATTGAGTTACAATTCACATACCATACAGTTCACTCATTTTAAGGATACAGCTCAGAGATTTTTGGAGATAATCTGGTTTTAACTTTTTAAGGTGTGGTCAAGTATATATATATATAAAACAAAATTTGGTTAAACCATTTTTAAGTGTACAGTTAAGTGGCATTAAGTACATTCATAATGTTGTGCAACCATCGTTACTATCCATTTCCAAAACTTTTTCATTGCCCTAAGTAGAAACTCTGTTACCATTAAGTAACAACTCA
Organism: Raphicerus campestris; assembly: GCA_006410735.1. Taxonomy (NCBI): domain Eukaryota; kingdom Metazoa; phylum Chordata; class Mammalia; order Artiodactyla; family Bovidae; genus Raphicerus; species Raphicerus campestris. The sequence goes on along the minus strand of SJYW01046614.1, from coordinate 3,317 downwards.
CCCATGGCTTCCCCATCACCCAGCCTTTAGTAATCTCTAATCTACTTTCTGTCTTGATGAATTTGTCTATTCTAGATATTTCCTGTAAGTGGAATCATATAATATTTGTCCTCTTGTATCTGGCTTTTTTCATTTAGCATAATGTTTTCAAGGTTCAATAAAGTAGCATGTATCAGAACTTCATTCTTTTTTATGTTTGAATAATTTTCATTGTACATATACACATTTTGTTTATCCACTCATGTGTTGGTGGACACTTTGGTTGCTTCCACCTTTTGGCTGTGGTGAATAATACTGCAGTAAATATCTGTTCAAGTCCTTGCTTTCAGTTTCTGGAATGGAATTTTTGGGGTCATATGGTAATTCTGTACTTAGCTTTTTGAAGAAATTCAAAATTGCTTTCCCATAGAGGCTGCAACACTTTACATTCCTACCAGTAATGTACAAGAGTTTCAGTTTCTCCACATCCTCACCAACACTTGTTATTTACTTTTATTTTTTTCATTACAGCCATCCTAGTGGGTGTGAAATGGTTATCTCAGTGTAGTTTTTATTTTATTTTCCCTGATGGCTAATGGGCTTCCCTAGTAACTTAGACAGTAAAGCATCCACCTGCAGTGCAGGAGACCCGGGTTCGATCCCTGGGTCAAGAGAACCCCCTGGAGGAGGGCAGGGCAAGCCATTCCAGTATCCTTGCCTGGAAAATCCCATGGACAGAAGAGCCTGGTGGGCTACAGTCCATGGGGTCACAAAGAGTCAGACGTGACTGAGTGACTAACATACACACAATGACTAATGATAGGCTTTCCAGGTGGGTCAGTGGTAAAGAATCCACCTGCCAATGCAGGAAACATGGGTTCCTTCCCCGGGTGGGGAAGAGCCCCTAGAGAAGGAAATGGCAACCCACTGTAATATTCTTGCCTGGGAAATCCCATGGACAGAGGAGCCTGGCAGGCTGCAGTTTGTGGGGTTGCAAAAGAGTCGGACAAGATTTAACAACTAAACAACCATGATTAATGATGCTGTATATTCTTTCATGTGCTATTGGCCATTTGTATATCTTCTTGGAGAAATATCTAAGTCATTTGCCCATTTTTTACTTGGGTTGCTTTTCTTTTTGTTGTGTGTTGTAGAAATTATAAATTCTGAATATTAAGCCATTATTAGACCTGTGATTTTCAAATATTTTCTCTCATTTTGTAGGCTGTCTTCCCTTCCTTGGCAGTTTTCCTTTATACACAAATTTTTTAGATGGAGTCAGTTTATCTAATTTTGTCTTTATTGCCATTGCTTTGGTGTATATCTAAGAATCCATAGTCAAACCCAAGGTCATTAAGATTTACCCCTGTGTTTTCTGTAAGAGCTTTATGATTTTAGTTCTTATATTTAGGCTGTTGATCCATTTGAATTAATTTTTGTTTTGGTGTGAAAGAGGAATCCCCTTGAATTCTTCTGCACATGGCAATCTAGTTGTCCCAGCGTCCGTTCTTGAAGACACTATTCTCTCTCCATTAAATGGAATTGGCATTGTTGTCAAAAACCAGTTTTCATAGATGCATGGATTTATTTCTGAATTCTTGATTCTTTTCTATTGATCTGTAGGTACTTATGCCAGTATCACACTGTTTTGATTAGTTTTATATTAAGTTTTGAAGTATTCTTTATAAAAATGGTTTTGGTTGCTCAGGGTGCCTTGCTATTCCGTATGAATTTGAAAATTGACTTTCCTGTTTCTGCAAAAGAGGCCATTCAAATTTTGATAGGGATTGCATTAAAACTGCAGATCCAAGAACTATTAAAACTAAACGATAAGGAAAAAAAAAAGTAAAAAAGGCAAGAATTTTTGAACAATACCTCTCTAAGATGTACAGGTGAAAAATAAGCATATGAAAAAAAATGTTCAACATCCTATGTCAATAGGGAGTTACAAATTCAAGCAATAATAACATATCACTGCATATGGTGGGCTACATCCCATGGGGTCTCAAATAGTCAGACACAACTGAGTGACTAACACACACACACATATCTATTACAAAGACTAAAATTTTTAAAACTGACAACACCAATTGCTGGAGAGGAGGTGGAACAACCGAAACTCATTCGTTGCTGGTGGGAGTGCAAAGTTTTATAGCCACTTTAGCAAACAGTTTGGCAGTTTCTTAAAAAGCTAAATACAATCTTACCTTGCACGCTCAGTCGCTTCAGTCGTGTCTGACTCTTTGCGACCACGTGTCTGTAGCTCACCAGGCTCCTCTGTCCATGGGATTCTCCAAGCAAGAATACTGGAGTGGATTGCCATGCCCTCCTCCAGGGGATCTTCCCGACCCAGAGATTGAACTCCTGTCTCTTTCATCTCCTGCATTGGCAGGCGGGTTCTTTACCACTAGAGCCACCTAGGGAGCCCCTCAAGGGATGCAGGGCCAGCTAAAAGAGTTTTCGATGGCCAAAACTGGAACAGTTTGAGCGAAAAAAAATAAGACATTATTGGATTGTAACCCAGAGCATAAAAAAAATACCATGAGTTCATTCTAATATAAATAAAAAACTGAATAAATAAATAACTGAGGGAGAAGAGACGAGTCTCCTATGGAGAGGAAGTCCAAGAAAGGCGTAACTTCACAGTGCAGGGACCTGGCAGGCACTCCGTCAGCCACGTGATCTTGGTCAACAGCAGCAATGATAAGTTGTGTTGCTCATGTGTTCCTTGATCTGATGTGATAAGAATGGCGCTTTACCTCCGTGGTCTTCCTCCTCAAAACCCATTAGCCCACTTCTGTCATGAGAGAAGCATGACACAAATTCCAGTGGAGGGAATAGTGTACAAAATACCCGACCAGTCCTCCTCAAGACACTCCGAGGTCATCAGAACCAAGGAGGGTCTGAGAAACTGTCAGAGCCAAGAGGCGCGTTAGGAGACCTGATGACTACATGAAATGTGGAGATCCAGGATGGATCCTAAAAGAACAACGAAAAAAGAAACAGATGGCAAAAAAAACTAGGAAATCTGAATAAACCAGGGACTTTATATAATAATAATGTGTCATTGTTGATTCATGAATTCTGACAAATATACCAAAGGGTTGGAAGATATTACTAATAGGACAAACTGGATGAGGAAATATAAGGGAACTCAGTACTATCTTGTCAATTTTTCTATAAATCTAAAACTGTTCTGGGGACTTCCTTGTAGAGCCAGTGGCAAAGACTCTGTGCTCCCAATGCAGAGGCCCCGGGTTCAATCCTTGGTCAGGGAATTGAATCCCACACGTTTCAACTAAGATCCAGTGGAGCCAAATGAATAACAAAAAATAAAT
>SJYW01046613.1:11293-30834 GCA_006410735.1 Raphicerus campestris | reverse complement strand
CCCCTCAGGACTGATCTGCAGGATTCGGTTGAGGGTGTGGATCCATTCGTCCATATCTGACTCTGTCTCAGCCGCCAACACAAAATAGGTCAGGTCATTCATTTTCAATTCAAAGGCATATTTTCTTAGTCTGTTATTCTGCAGCATAAAAAGAAAAAAATACCAACTAAGTCTTAGAGAGTGAGAGATATTTTTGTGGGGGGTTTTCCACACAAGGAGGTAACATCAAGGAGATTTTCCCAAACAGACAAAAGTTTAGATGGGTAAGATTTATTTTGGGCTTCCCAGATGGTGGTAAAGAATCTACCTGCCAATGAAGTAGATATAAGAGACATAGATTCGATCCCTGGGTGGGGACAGGCCTGGAGGGCTATAATCCATGGGATCACAAAGAGTTGGACATGACTGAGAACACCACATCTGCATCTACAAGAATTNCAGGGAATCTTGAAAAGATACATCAAGACCAGGTTATTAAATTCTCATGAATCACTCATTTTTCAAGCCTGGGACATACTGAAACTGGGTTAGACTCAAGAGCGATAAGGGATAGACACTGGTGAGAATATACCTTCACTGTGCCCTGGCTGTAGTCCTCCATATAGTTGGAAAAACTGGGCCTGGAAATTGGATGTCCTGGTGATCATTTTGGGACACTCTTCATGACACCATCCTGTGCCCATAAGAACTCTGGACCCTTACAATACCACTTTTATACCTGGGGTTGTCTTGTCTCACTTCATCAATGTATACTAAAGCTTTCTTACATATGAAAATATTTTTGATAATTCTGACTCTCAGGCCATCAACATAAAACCTACATTCTAGCTTCAGTTAGTTAAACTCTCTAGGACTCTGTAAACATTAATATTCTAGTTGATGATTATTAAGTAAATCATGATTGTAAAACACCTACTACAGTATATATAGCAGGTGTTAAAATCAACACTAATTTTATTCTTCTTTATCCCATGACTCTCATACATGATAGGCTACCAGAACTTAAAGACTCTTTGGGGGACCTCCCTGGTGGTTCAGTGATTAAAAATCCTCCTTCCGATGCAGAGGATGTGGGCTCAATCCCTGGTAGGGGAAATAAGATCACACATACCCTGGGGCAACTAAGTCTGAGTGTCATAACTAATACTCAATGCAGTCAAATAAATAAATTAACTAAAAAAATAAAGACTCTCTGGTTTTAATGTCCCATGGTATTGTGCAAAATGTCTTAGAACAGTTTTCCTTTGGGAAGAGTGACTGAGTCTAAGAATAAACTTGTCTTCCACATGACTGTTAATATAAACCTGTTTTCCTCCTCTTCTTCTCACCATTTTTTCCCCTTTCTCTTGCTCTTTTCCCTTTGCCTAGAATGGATTAGAGTCTGATGAAAGAACTGGGATGGGCAGAAGAAAAATTTTTTATCTTATAAAAATCTCTGATCTCATGCAAAATTTATGGAACTTTCACAAGTTGTCTTATCTCCATGGGGTCAGAAGCACACATGAAAGATGCTTTTCAACTATAAGGAAAGGATGCATATTTGCCATTACACAGTAATGTTCATTAATTAAATTTAATGGGATCAATAAAACACACAATCTCCCCTCTAACATCCCATTAAACATGGTCATTTTTTTAAATATTGCTGATCAATGATTCCCAATATCATTTGCTGGATATCATCTTCAAATGACTGCTAGTCAACTTAAAAATCATACCTCTGTGAGGTGTGACCCACACTATTCAGTAAAAATAAAGGTTTGGGGGTGATTTCCTTGAGCAAATAGCTCAGGGTCGGACCAGCTAGACTTGACAGCTACCAGGGTTACTAGCAGCTAAAATGAACCAAATGCACAGGTCTCAGTTGGCAAGGGAGGCGGGTAGTGTGCTCACCCAGCCCCAGATCCGTGAGCTCTGCACTCCTCCTGCCCTGAGGGGGCCCCTCAGGACTGATCTGCAGGATTCGGTTGAGGGTGTGGATCCATTCGTCCATATCTGACTCTGTCTCAGCCGCCAACACAAAATAGGTCAGGTCATTCATTTTCAATTCAAAGGCATATTTTCTTAGTCTGTTATTCTGCAGCATAAAAAGAAAAAAATACCAACTAAGTCTTAGACAGTGAGAGATATTTTTGTGGGGGGTTTTCCACACAAGGAGGTAACATCAAGGAGATTTTCCCAAACAGACAAAAGTTTAGATGGGTAAGATTTATTTTGGGCTTCCCAGGTGGTGGTAAAGAATCTACCTGCCAATGAAGTAGACATAAGAGACATAGATTCGATCCCTGGGTGGGGACAGGCCTGGAGGGCTATAATCCATGGGATCACAAAGAGTTGGACATGACTGAGAACACCACATCTGCATCTACAAGAATTATTTCATTAGGTTTCTTTCAAGGATTTTTGGACAAAGAGGTATTTTAAGGTTTTTGTTGACGGGGTGAGCATGTGGGCGCAAACATTTCATCTTCAGGCATGGGGGAAATATATTCTAAGCTTCTTTAAACAGTTGCTTTGAGTTGCTACCTTCACTTTCTCACCTTGTGTTCTGTCCACAATTCACTCCAGTTGCGATTTTGACCCCATCATATCCAAGAGGATGCACTTGCCAAGGTCACCAACAAACTACATTGCTGTACTACCCTAAGGACTATACAATCTTTGTTGACCTTTCAGCAGAATTGACACAGTGGCTATTTCCTCCTTCATGAAACCCATCTCTCTGGTTTCCATGACTACACTCTATTTCAGTTTTCTTTCCTCCTGACTGGCCACCACTTTTCACAGTCACCTCTACTGGCTCTTCCTTACTTTGTGACTTGTCATGCTAACCTCAGCTCTGCTTTAGACTCTTTTCTTCCTTATCCGGTCCAATGACTTTAAATGACATCCACATGCCAGGGGCTCCCAATTCCTTTCTCTGCCTCTGGCTTCTTCATCAACGTCCGGACTTTTGTCTTACTTCACATCTCTACATGCATGTTGCACCAACCCATGAAGTTTTGTTCTAGTTTGCTGGATGTGCTCCCATCATAGACTCATAGACTTTGTTGCTGCCATAAAGGCCTGAAACAACCCTCCCATCCCACTCATCAGGTATGTATTTACACACATAACACTATGTTTGCCTTTTACATACTTAGGTGACTTGTATTCACTCTTCAGATCTGAACTAAAATTATCCTTGCTCGATGAAACTTTCTCAGTTCCCCAGTTAAGACAAGGTTCTTGTCCTCCAGGGTACGCACAAAAATTTGGGATTACACGCTTATTCACTTTCATTTGTTTGTTTGCACAGCACATTCCTCCCTTACAAATGCCTTCATGAGAGCTGGAGCACCACTATATCCTATCACAGTGCCATCACACAGAAGGACTCAACAGTGCATTCAAAACAATTATTTCTTAGGAATGGGATGGGAGAGGTTCCAATCCTTGGGAATAAATGAACAACTGAAGAAATAAAAGAACAAATGAAAAACAGAGATTCTCTGTTGTGCAGAGAATTAAAGTGGTCTGATTCGATGAGTAACTACCTTAGATTAGACTTCCACAGAAGGTGAAATCTATAAAAAGAAGTGAGCTGTTTAAAGATCAAAGAAGCACAATTAAAGTAGTGGGAATACAAAAGCAGATTATTATAGCAGTTTATATACATTTCTGCCATGAGATTAGAAATATAAAGGCAAAGTAGAAACTTCTCCCAATGATAACTAGAGTTATGTAACCTGGGGTGGTTGAAAGAATTCCTGAAGATATTCCATCTTCAAATCACTCCCAGGTAACTCTGATACAAGTATTCAATTCTTACCCTTACTGTTCTAAAGCCTAAGAGCACTCACAGCTGTAGGAAAGCAAGACTCTATACAATTAAAGTAAGTAAAATGCAAATAAGAGTAGAAATCAAAGATGAGAGTATCACTTTATTGCTGGGGTACAACTTAAACATCAAGGTATGAACTTTTTCTGAGAACAAGATTGCTGTTTCTTGGAGGCAAAAGAATAATCTTTAATATACTTCTGGTAATCTTCTCCAACAGTTTCTGGCTATATATCTGACACTGTGCTGAGGATTTTACAGTCATCATTTTTATTTAAATCTCGTAACAACCCCATGAGAGACACTGTTATCATTCCATTTAGCATATGAAAACACTGAGGCTTGGGGAGACAAATGAAAACCTGCTTGGAATACATGGACAGCAAGTGGTGGAGACAGGAAGTACTCCCTTTATACTTTACATCCCCTGAGACAACCCAGCACAAGGAAGATGTTCACTGGCTACCGTTCTTCTTTGCCACCTGCTGGGCATTATCACACTCAAAAGGGGCAGGGGGTGCTGGTTTCTGAAAGCAGACACTGGGGCAACATATAAGCCTCAGGAAAAGAAAAATTTGAGGATTGAAGGAGAAAAAAGAATTAGTTAAAAAACTAACTGTGATCTTCACTGTAGGGTTTCACAGCTCAAGTGGCACTTTCTAGACTCTGCCAAGGACAAGTGCTTTGCTCATATTCATACTTTCCCATTATTGTCAATTATTATTATTTCTTTGCCCTATAAGGATTCCCTTGCAGACTGGCATTTTCAATAGCCCATGAGCCCAGGGCAGAAGGTGACTAGTTATCCTCAGTGCAGCGATAGTGTTCATTCTTAAAGAGGTTCTATTGGGTTTGTATTTTGTGCTGGGCAAAAACAGACAAGGGGTCCGCCCAGACAGGGGAGACAGGTGTTAACCAATTCATCATCCATATCTGAAATTGGAAGATAAATGTGCTTAACTTCTGTATGAATGTACTGAAGTAAAGGAATAAAAATTAGGGTATAGACATTCTTTTTTGAGACCAGGATTGTTATTGAAGCATGAGAACTGCAACATGAAAATACAACTATTCTTACAGAACCCTCTGTGTTCTGTGAGAATACAGAAAGGATAACTTCAACTAGTAAAATGCCACAGTTTTATATGTATATACATATATTTGTATAAATTCATTTATTAAAGTTAAATTTATATAGAATTCTGTATAGAATTGTGTATAGAAATTTATATAGAATTGTGTATTTGTGAAATACACAAATCAAGCTTTTGACAAATGCATAAACTTATGTAATCCACACCCAACTTTTTGAGATCATTTTGGCTTCAGTGTAAACAGAATCGGGGGTGGTGGTGGCTGGAAAGGCAGTGACCCCATTTCCTATGCAAAGCAAACATCTGGGCAGTTTCTTTAAGAATGCAAATTCTGAACCTTCCGGAGCGACATGGCGACTCTCTGGAGGCTAAGTGTCCTCTGCGGCGCCAGAGAAGGGCGAGCTCTGTTCCTCCGAACCCCAGTGGTCAGACCAGCTCTTGTCTCAGCATTTCTCCAGGACCGACCTGCTCAAGGATGGTGTGGAACACAGCATATTCACCTGTCACCCAGCCACCATTCTGGTTCCAAGGCTGCATCTCTCCACTGGACTGGTGAGAGGGTTGTCAGTGTTTTGCTCCTGGGCCTAATTCCAGCTGCTTATTTGAATCCTTGTTCTGCGATGGACTACTCTCTGGCTGCAACCCTCACTCTTCACAGTCACTGGGGCATTGGACAAGTTGTTACTGACTATGTTCATGGAGATGCAGTGCAGAAAGCTGCCAAGACAGGCCTTTTGGTGCTCTCAGCTTTCACCTTTGCTGGGCTCTGTTACTTCAACTACCATGATGTGGGCATCTGCAAAGCTGTGGCTATGCTGTGGAAGCTCTGACCTTTTAGACTTAATACTTTGAGAATTGATTGTACACCTTCTTGCCTCTGCTCTGTCATGCCATTTCAACTCACAATAAGAAGGAAAAACATTGGTGAGACAAACCTCTTCTCCTAATCACCTGATTGTTTTTAGAATTTAATCTTTGAAGAAATATTTGAGAGAAGTTGTATCTTAAGAAATTATAAGACTGAATNTGGAATATCTTCAGGAATTCTTTCAACCACCCCAGGTTACATAACTCTAGTTATCATTGGGAGAAGTTTCTACTTTGCCTTTATATTTCTAATCTCATGGCAGAAATGTATATAAACTGCTATAATAATCTGCTTTTGTATTCCCACTACTTTAATTGTGCTTCTTTGATCTTTAAACAGCTCACTTCTTTTTATAGATTTCACCTTCTGTGGAAGTCTAATCTAAGGTAGTTACTCATCGAATCAGACCACTTTAATTCTCTGCACAACAGAGAATCTCTGTTTTTCATTTGTTCTTTTATTTCTTCAGTTGTTCATTTATTCCCAAGGATTGGAACCTCTCCCATCCCATTCCTAAGAAATAATTGTTTTGAATGCACTGTTGAGTCCTTCTGTGTGATGGCACTGTGATAGGATATAGTGGTGCTCCAGCTCTCATGAAGGCATTTGTAAGGGAGGAATGTGCTGTGCAAACAAACAAATGAAAGTGAATAAGCGTGTAATCCCAAATTTTTGTGCGTACCCTGGAGGACAAGAACCTTGTCTTAACTGGGGAACTGAGAAAGTTTCATCGAGCAAGGATAATTTTAGTTCAGATCTGAAGAGTGAATACAAGTCACCTAAGTATGTAAAAGGCAAACATAGTGTTATGTGTGTAAATACATACCTGATGAGTGGGATGGGAGGGTTGTTTCAGGCCATTATGGCAGCAACAAAGTCTATGAGTCTATGATGGGAGCACATCCAGCAAACTAGAACAAAACTTCATGGGTTGGTGCAACATGCATGTAGAGATGTGAAGTAAGACAAAAGTCCGGACGTTGATGAAGAAGCCAGAGGCAGAGAAAGGAATTGGGAGCCCCTGGCATGTGGATGTCATTTAAAGTCATTGGACCGGATAAGGAAGAAAAGAGTCTAAAGCAGAGCTGAGGTTAGCATGACAAGTCACAAAGTAAGGAAGAGCCAGTAGAGGTGACTGTGAAAAGTGGTGGTCAGTCAGGAGGAAAGAAAACTGAAATAGAGTGTAGTCATGGAAACCAGAGAGATGGGTTTCATGAAGGAGGAAGTAGCCACTGTGTCAATTCTGCTGAAAGGTCAACAAAGATTGTATAGTCCTTAGGGTAGTACAGCAATGTAGTTTGTTGGTGACCTTGGCAAGTGCATCCTCTTGGATATGATGGGGTCAAAATCGCAACTGGAGTGAATTGTGGACAGAACACAAGGTGAGAAAGTGAAGGTAGCAACTCAAAGCAACTGTTTAAAGAAGCTTAGAATATATTTCCCCCATGCCTGAAGATGAAATGTTTGCGCCCACATGCTCACCCCGTCAACAAAAACCTTAAAATACCTCTTTGTCCAAAAATCCTTGAAAGAAACCTAATGAAATAATTCTTGTAGATGCAGATGTGGTGTTCTCAGTCATGTCCAACTCTTTGTGATCCCATGGATTATAGCCCTCCAGGCCTGTCCCCACCCAGGGATCGAATCTATGTCTCTTATATCTACTTCATTGGCAGGTAGATTCTTTACCACCATCTGGGAAGCCCAAAATAAATCTTACCCATCTAAACTTTTGTCTGTTTGGGAAAATCTCCTTGATGTTACCTCCTTGTGTGGAAAACCCCCCACAAAAATATCTCTCACTGTCTAAGACTTAGTTGGTATTTTTTTCTTTTTATGCTGCAGAATAACAGACTAAGAAAATATGCCTTTGAATTGAAAATGAATGACCTGACCTATTTTGTGTTGGCGGCTGAGACAGAGTCAGATATGGACGAATGGATCCACACCCTCAACCGAATCCTGCAGATCAGTCCTGAGGGGCCCCCTCAGGGCAGGAGGAGTGCAGAGCTCACAGATCTGGGGCTGGGTGAGCACACTACCCGCCTCCCTTGCCAACTGAGACCTGTGCATTTGGTTCATTTTAGCTGCTAGTAACCCTGGTAGCTGTCAAGTCTAGCTGGTCCGACCCTGAGCTATTTGCTCAAGGAAATCACCCCCAAACCTTTATTTTTACTGAATAGTGTGGGTCACACCTCACAGAGGTATGATTTTTAAGTTGACTAGCAGTCATTTGAAGATGATATCCAGCAAATGATATTGGGAATCATTGATCAGCAATATTTAAAAAAATGACCATGTTTAATGGGATGTTAGAGGGGAGATTGTGTGTTTTATTGATCCCATTAAATTTAATTAATGAACATTACTGTGTAATGGCAAATATGCATCCTTTCCTTATAGTTGAAAAGCATCTTTCATGTGTGCTTCTGACCCCATGGAGATAAGACAACTTGTGAAAGTTCCATAAATTTTGCATGAGATCAGAGATTTTTATAAGATAAAAAATTTTTCTTCTGCCCATCCCAGTTCTTTCATCAGACTCTAATCCATTCTAGGCAAAGGGAAAAGAGCAAGAGAAAGGGGAAAAAATGGTGAGAAGAAGAGGAGGAAAACAGGTTTATATTAACAGTCATGTGGAAGACAAGTTTATTCTTAGACTCAGTCACTCTTCCCAAAGGAAAACTGTTCTAAGGCATTTTGCACAATACCATGGGACATTAAAACCAGAGAGTCTTTATTTTTTTAGTTAATTTATTTATTTGACTGCATTGAGTATTAGTTATGACACTCAGACTTAGTTGCCCCAGGGTATGTGTGATCTTATTTCCCCTACCAGGGATTGAGCCCACATCCTCTGCATCGGAAGGAGGATTTTTAATCACTGAACCACCAGGGAGGTCCCCCAAAGAGTCTTTAAGTTCTGGTAGCCTATCATGTATGAGAGTCATGGGATAAAGAAGAATAAAATTAGTGTTGATTTTAACACCTGCTATATATACTGTAGTAGGTGTTTTACAATCATGATTTACTTAATAATCATCAACTAGAATATTAATGTTTACAGAGTCCTAGAGAGTTTAACTAACTGAAGCTAGAATGTAGGTTTTATGTTGATGGCCTGAGAGTCAGAATTATCAAAAATATTTTCATATGTAAGAAAGCTTTAGTATACATTGATGAAGTGAGACAAGACAACCCCAGGTATAAAAGTGGTATTGTAAGGGTCCAGAGTTCTTATGGGCACAGGATGGTGTCATGAAGAGTGTCCCAAAATGATCACCAGGACATCCAATTTCCAGGCCCAGTTTTTCCAACTATATGGAGGACTACAGCCAGGGCACAGTGAAGGTATATTCTCACCAGTGTCTATCCCTTATCGCTCTTGAGTCTAACCCAGTTTCAGTATGTCCCAGGCTTGAAAAATGAGTGATTCATGAGAATTTAATAACCTGGTCTTGATGTATCTTTTCAAGATTCCCTGGATAATGCTATAACTTGTGAAAGCACACCGGAGGAAGCTGATTCTTCAGAAAACAGCCTGCACCCAGACTTCACGAAAGTAATAAAGCTGACATTTTTCTGTGCAAATAAACTCAAATTACTTATTACTTATCGCTTTCATGGAAAAAAATGTAAATGCTTTAAGATTTAGACTAAGAAACACAACAGTCAGAAAACAAAAAGCATGTTTCTGTAAGATTGCAGAGTGTTGATGGATGATATTAAAACACTGTTAATACTAGGGGAATGTTTCTTGGGGATGTGTATGGAGCTGGGCTGTGGGGTTGCAGCCGAGTAGAAACTAGCACTGTTTTCTCTGTAGTACCTCACGGAAACTGAAGAGACCGTCAAAGCAACTCGAAACATGGAGAGGCTAAATCTGTTCTCACTGGATCCAGATATAGATGTAAGTCGGAATTCTCTTTAAGCAGATGTGAACTTGACTTGTGCAGTTGCAGTTTATAATTGAGAAGCTCTTTTCTTATGATGGGTGTGTGTTGAGTAAAACTTTCCAAACTTTTTTAGAGCTTGAAACTTCAGAAAAAAGACCTTTTAGAACCCGAGTTTGTGATCAAACCATTTGAAGAGAAGGCCGCCAAGAGAATCATGATCATTTGTAAAGCTCTCAACTTAAATCTTCAGGGATGTGTGACAGAGAATGAAAATGATCCGATAACAAATGTAAGTTTCTCTTCTGATACATCCTGTACCCTCAGCCAACATCACACCACCTTCATTAAAATTTTGTCTATTCCTGATGATTCCAGGCACTGAGTTCACACCCTCTGTTGTACCAAGGAACATGATTGACAGCATTTTTCCACTTGACTAAAGTGCACAAGTTCTGAAGTAGAATTGTCAATTATACTGACACAAAATTTCCCTTTTAATGTACAGAGGAAGCAACAAAGGGACTCTGCTTTATGGTTCTTTCCATTAAATCAGCCCAATAGTTCAGAGTTTCCAGATATACTGTTTGTATCTTCCTGGTGGAACTTGATGGCTTTTAAATCCACAGTTTTATTTTAATGTTTGTATGTTAATTTTAATGTATATTAGAGAAAATTAATAATGAACAAATTAACCCTGTGATTTCATAGCTGCTACTGCTTACAGCAAGGGTAAATAGTGAGTCAAGCAGAATAATATATAAATATTAAATAAATAATACATATAAATGGTAGGGGGAAAGGTGCTTCACTGATATTTGGGAAACATCACCATACTCATTAAATCAATAAAGATTCCTCTTCTTACTAAACGGGCTCTCTTGAGAGTTCATTTTTAGTATTCTAGGGGACAGTTCTATACTAATTGTGAATGTATGGGAGGGAAGGGCACATTTTGTTAGCATAAATATTATCAAAGTTTGAACTATAAAGAAAGAAAAAGTACTCAATCTTAACATCAAAAATCATTGTTAATATATTGACGTGTTACTTTTCGTTCTTTTTTAATGCATTCTGTTCTTATTTCTAATAAATCATCCCTCACTTGTTATCTTTCACCTTAAAGAACTTATTTCCAAATCCGTGATACAAGCCACATCTGCTTTTAGAAGGTAGAAACAGTATGACATTTTTCTGCAAATTGTATACACAATCCGTGTACCTCTCTATTTATGATGTATTAGAATAAGCCTTGTTAGTTTGACGGTGAGCAGTGGGCAAATGGGTGAACCCTTTCAGAAAGACTGTAACCTGCTTCCCCTGGATCTTCAGGTTCTTTAATATTTCTCTGACCCTCCTTCTTCCTATTCTAGTGGCAGGGTAATGGTGTGTACTGTGGACCTCAGGTTTAATGAGGAGNTACTGTTTTCTCTGTAGTACCTCACGGAAACTGAAGAGACCGTCAAAGCAACTCGAAACATGGAGAGGCTAAATCTGTTCTCACTGGATCCAGATATAGATGTAAGTCGGAATTCTCTTTAAGCAGATGTGAACTTGACTTGTGCAGTTGCAGTTTATAATTGAGAAGCTCTTTTCTTATGATGGGTGTGTGTTGAGTAAAACTTTCCAAACTTTTTTAGAGCTTGAAACTTCAGAAAAAAGACCTTTTAGAACCCGAGTTTGTGATCAAACCATTTGAAGAGAAGGCCGCCAAGAGAATCATGATCATTTGTAAAGCTCTCAACTTAAATCTTCAGGGATGTGTGACAGAGAATGAAAATGATCCGATAACAAATGTAAGTTTCTCTTCTGATACATCCTGTACCCTCAGCCAACATCACACCACCTTCATTAAAATCTTGTCTATTCCTGATGATTCCAGGCACTGAGTTCACACCCTCTGTTGTACCAAGGAACATGATTGACAGCATTTTTCCACTTGACTAAAGTGCACAAGTTCTGAAGTAGAATTGTCAATTATACTGACACAAAATTTCCCTTTTAATGTACAGAGGAAGCAACAAAGGGACTCTGCTTTATGGTTCTTTCCATTAAATCAGCCCAATAGTTCAGAGTTTCCAGATATACTGTTTGTATCTTCCTGGTGGAACTTGATGGCTTTTAAATCCACAGTTTTATTTTAATGTTTGTATGTTAATTTTAATGTATATTAGAGAAAATTAATAATGAACAAATTAACCCTGTGATTTCATAGCTACTACTGCTTACAGCAAGGGTAAATAGTGAGTCAAGCAGAATAATATATAAATATTAGATAAATAATACATGTAAATGGTAGGGGGAAAGGTGCTTCACTGATATTTGGGAAACATCACTATACTCATTAAATCAATAAAGATTCCTCTTCTTACTAAATGGGCTCTCTTGAGAGTTCATTTTTAGTATTCTAGGGGACAGTTCTATACTAATTGTGAATGTATGGGAGGGAAGGGCACATTTTGTTAGCATAAATATTATCAAAGTTTGAACTATAAAGAAAGAAAGAAAAAGTACTCAATCTTAACATCAAAAATCATTGTTAATATATTGACGTGTTCCTTTTCGTTCTTTTTTAATGCCTTCTGTTCTTATTTCTAATAAATCATCCCTCACTTGTTATCTTTCACCTTAAAGAACTTATTTCCAAATCCATGATACAAGCCACATCTGCTTTTAGAAGGTAGAAACAGTATGACATTTTTCTGCAAATTGTATACACAATCCGTGTACCTCTCTATTTATGATGTAGTAGAATAAGCCTTGTTAGTTTGACGGTGAGCAGTGGGCAAATGGGTGAACCCTTTCAGAAAGACTGTAACCTGCTTCCCCTGGATCTTCAGGTTCTTTAATATTTCTCTGAGCCTCCTTCTTCCTATTCTAGTAGCAGGGTAATGGTGTGTGCTGTGGACCTCAGGTTTAATGAGGAGAATTTGTAAATATGATGCATGTAAGATATTGATGTTTTCAATGTTACCTATGAGATTCTTGTTGACAAATGAGCTAAAACTGAAATATATTTCCAGTAAGAATCTTCCCCCAAAATGAAGCTTCTTCATATTTTATAAACTGTAACTTGCCCTAGGTATGTGACAGAGTGAAAGTAGTTAAAGTTGAGTTTATTCATTCTCCAGCAAATACTTTATTCAGTGCACCTAATGGAGCTCAATTTGTTCTAGTTCAGTTCAGTTCTAGTCACTCAGTTGGTGTCCCACTATCTGTGACCCCATGGACTGCAGCATACCAGGCCTTCCTGCCGTCACCAACAGTCAATCGAGTTGGTAATGCCATCTCATCCTCTGTCAACCCCTTCTCCTCCCACCTTCAGTCTTTCTAAGCATCAGGGTCTTTTGCATTGATTCAGTTCTTTGCATCAGGAGGCCAAAGTCTTGGAATTTCAGTTTCAGCATCAGTCCGTCCAGTGAACACTCAGGGCTGATCTCCTTTAGGATGAACAGGTTGGATCTCCTTGCAATCCAAAGGACTCCCAAGAGTCTTCTCCAACACCACAGTTTAAAAGCATCAATTCTTCAGCACTCAATTTTCTGTAGAGTCCAGCTCTTGCATCCATACATGACTACTGGAGTAACCATAGCTTTGACTAGATGGATCTTTGTTGACAAAGTAATGTCTCTGCTTTGTAATATGCTGTCTAGGTTGGTCATAGTTTTTCTTCCAAGGACTCTTTGCAACCCCATGAACTATACAGTCCATGGAGTTCTCCAGGCCAGAATACTAGAGTGAGTCACTTTTTCCACTCTCCAGCAGATCTTCCCAACCCAGGAATCGACCCAGAGTCTCCTGCATTGCAGGCAGATTCTTTAACAACTGAGCTATCAGGGAAGCCGCAGATTTGTTCTAAGTACTGGAGAAACAGCAGGGAACAAGATGAACAAGGTCCCTGGCCTCTTGAAGATTAGAATCTTTGGGAAAAGACCGAAGTAAATAAGGAAACAAATGAATTAACTAGAAACTTACACACTGTGCAGAGTTCTTTAAACTAAATCAATATATAGAGATATGATGCAGAATAACTGAGAGGAGGGCTACTGAGGATAAGATGACCACAGGAGACCTCTCTGAGAGGGTGACATTTGAACAGAGACCAGGGTAGAGAAAGGGAAAACATCAGGTCGGGGCAAAAGGTTCCAGGCAGAAGAAAGAACAAGTGTGAAGTTCCCTGAAACTGGTAAATGTTGGCAGATCCTAGGACCTGAAAGGAGATAGTGAAGGGAAGGGCCAACCAAGAAGGGGTAGGAGAAACAGTGCAGAGTAAGAGTAGATAGGGTCTTCACTGTAGTGAGGAGTTTGGATTTATCCTTAGTGTAATTGGAGGCTAGCCTAGGGTTTGAAGCACTTTAAAATGGTTTGATCTAATTCTTAATTCTAATTTAAGAATTTGTGTTCTTAAAACATCCCATCAGAGGAATGGACTGAAGGAAACGAGGTGACCAAGGAAAACAGAAGTTTATTACTACAGCTCATAGAGTGGCTTGCTCTAGGACTGGCAAAGAGGAAGGAGAGGAATGGATGGGTTTGACTGACATTTTGTAAATTGAATTGACAGGTTTTTTTTGATATATGGGATATACAGGATAAGGAGAAGAGAAATCTCAAGGATGAGTCTCTAGTTTTTGCTTTAGACCCTTATATGCATAGGGGTGTCTTTACTAGGAGGACAAGACTAGAGGAAGAGCAGATTTAGGGGATCTAGGCCAAAAAGTATGTTATGGACATGTGAAGCTTAATTGGCCTACTCAGTATCCAAATCAAGATGTCCATTAGGCAGATTCAAACACATGTTTAGAACTCAAGGGAATGGCATGAACAGAGATATAAATCTGAAAGGCTAGTCTAGGCAGTGGCATACACGGAATCATGTAGAAATTTTTGTGTATGTAGGAAATATTAAATGGATGAATATTGAAGTGACCAAAGGAAACTCAGAAGGAATGGTCATTGATGTAGGGATAAACCAGGAAAGACTGACTCATGAGGCCAAGAAAGAAAGAGTCAGCTGTGTGGAATGGTGCTAAGAAGCTGAGTAACATGAAGCCAGAGAAGAGTATGGTAGATGTGGCCACGTGGAGGATGACTATAACAGGAAAAATGTTCCTTTATGTGAAAGTGTTGGGAGGAGTATTCAAAACATATTTTCACTTGGGATTTAAAAAAATAAAATTAAAAAAATACTAGAAACTTAGTCTTGAACTCGAAATATCAGGAAAATTTAACCTAAATCATAATATCACTTAATCATTTTATTAAATAAAAATGAATTCTTTTTTTGACCAAATACATCCTACTTATTGTTTAGTTGCTAAGTCATGTCTGACTCTTCTGCAACCCCATGGACTGTAGCCCACCGGGCTCCTCTGCCCATGGGATTTCCCAGACAATAATGCTGGAGTGGGTTGCCATTTCCTTCTCCATGGGATCTTTCCAACTCAGGGATCAAACCCAAGTCTCTTGCATTGGCAAGCAGGTTCTTTACTGCTAAGCCACCAGGGAAGCCAAAGTACATCCTTAAGTGTGATTAAAAACTCAAATTTAGAAACAAACATCAAAGAGAATGGGCTTTCTTTCCAGTGCCAGGGGCATGTGACTCCCTCAACATGGATTCCTATGTGTGCGTGTGAAGACGTAGTCATGTCCGATTCTTTGCGACCCTATGGATTGTAGCTTTCAAAGCCCCTCTGTCCATGGGATTCTCCAGACAAGAATACTGGAGTGGGTTGACATTTTCTTGTCCAGGGGATCTTCCCAACCCAGGGATCGAACCCGCATCTCGTAAGTCTTGTGCATTAGAGGGCAGGTTCTTTACCACTAGTGCCACCTGGGGAGCCTGTTGGATTCCTATCTTTATATTAAAGCTCATATTCAGAAGCTAAATGTTTGTATTTGGCCCAGTCTTGGGCAACAGAATATGTCCAATTCAAAGAGCAGCTTTTGGGAGCCCTTTCATATCTGTCAGGCCAAGGGGATAAGTTGTTTTCAAGTGTTCTGTATGTCTGTATCATTTTTAATTAATTTTGTAATTGATACAAGTGTTAAAAACTAAGAAAACACTTTTAAGAATAATTTCGTAGTGCTTATAAACAATGTAAGAAACTGATAAAACATCCTCTTCTGGACTCACCTTCAATTTTATATGTAATGGCATTGTTTTAAAAAAATCTTTTTGCGATTATTCAGTGACACTCATTTATTCATGTTGCTATTTTTAAACTCATTGTTTTTCACTCAACGAACATGCTTTTAAACTAATTGAAATGTTTCTCCAAGTTGCTGAAGAGCCAACAACAATGCAGTTGCATTTAATGAATAAGCTTTTAAAAGACTCCCCAAAAGAACTTTTTCATGATGAGGAAACAATACTTGACAGCATATAATTTTTCAGTCAATCAATTGAAACCAACTTCAAGTTGATGGCTTTAGAGTATAAAATATTTCTTTGAAAATAGAAATTGATCCAAAAATCTGAACTAATGAAGCTGCTTTACAGCAGAAGTACATTTAGAATTTCATGTTCTTAAATTTTTTTAAAGAGAAGTACAGAATTTTAAGCAAGAAACCTGTGATGATTTGTTGGGCTTTGTAGGTACTTTGCTAAACAAATATTTATTGAAAAACTAGTGATTCAAAAAGTAAGATGTGACATTTAAGTTGAAAAGATGCATTGGAAGAAAGAAGTGAATCACCATATGAGCTTTATTTTTGATTATCAAAGTAGGTAATTTATTTCCATTAACAAAGCAGAAGTGAAAATCAAAAATCTGCAAAATAATAATAATAAGGATTTTTTCCTTTGACCTTCAATGTGTTTTGGGTTCCTACCTGAATTATTTCATTGATCTTGGCAGACTACCAGTACCACAAACAGTTTTTCTAAATTAAATTGGTAAAATATGAAACTTTTACATTTTGTCTTATTTTTTTAATTTGTTGAATTTTATATGTATAATTCTAACAGCAAGGAATCTGCCAAATATTGCTAATATTAAGGAATTAAACTGATACCCTTATTATAAGCTAGCCATAGTCCTGCATTTCAAAGAACACTAGATACTTATCAAACATTCAGCAAAATCTATGGCATGAGTGAATCTGTATAGTGATAAACTTGCTCACAATGTGTTTTTTGTACATAATCTACCTATCCACAGAATATTGGTGGATAAGAGGCATCAGTTCAAGATTAAGTAGCATAAACAAAACTTTAAAAACTTTTTATAAGTATATACATTTTAAGAAGTCTATAGTTAATTACATATGCATGTATTTACATATGTATATATAATTACTCATATGTGTATATTATATATATATCTGTGAATATAATTACATATCTATATTTCTGTCCTTCTATTTAAATTCTGTTGCATTTGACATTTTTCTAGTTGAAAATTATTTCTTTATTAAATCTTTCTTCTTCAGTGTCTGTGATACTGTGGCGGCATTAAACATTTTTATCAACTTGTTTTAAAAAATCCCTCTCCACTCCCCAGTCTTCTTTGTAAACTGGTGTTCCCTCTCCCATCTCTATCTCATGCATGTTCATATTTCCTAGGATGCCATTCTGCCATTTCCTAGGATTTTCTCTTTTTTTCATTTCATGCTTGAATAGGAACCCACATGCCCAAATCTTTCGTTTTCTACTCTCCAGCCCAATTTCCTTGACTGAGCTCAACACTCATATACCCCACTGCTCCTGGAATGTGCTACAAATGGTTTTCTGTGCTGAAGAATTCATCTTTGCACCTCATCCTATACATTAGTGAATGGCATTGGCATTCACTTAATTTCTATAGTCCCAAACCTGAAAATTTTCTTTAATTCATGCCCCTGTGAACCATCTCTCCAACCAACACACACACACGTGCAATGTGTTTCCAAGGCTTCTAGTTATACCTCCTTAATGTTTCTCAACTGTATTTTCTACAAACACACCCTACTGTGTTTCCACTCTGATCTCACTCTAAATCTGTGTTGTTTCACGTCTTTGTGACTTTGCCCATGTCACTCCACCTACTAGAAGCCCTTATAAACTCTTTACCAAACTTCTGCTTCTTTACTCAAACAAGAAACTCTTCCTTCCCTGTCCATCTTCCTTTACCTTCTCATTTTCCCTTTAGTCACATCTTCCTCTTCCTTCCTAGCATGGTAGCAAGAGTTCAAGGGGGCAGTCGCACTGAGGCGTGGAGCTGAGTGAGCCCAAGAACCCCAGATGATTCGGGGGAGAAAGCCACATGGAGAATCAGAGGTGCCACACCACTTGTTGGGAAGTGGGGCACTGTGCAAGATAGTACAGAGGAGGCAGCTAGAGAAGATGCTACTATGATTAGGAGATGGGTTTCTTTGAAACCAAAAGTAAACTGATTGAAGAAATAAGTAATTAATAATGAGTCAGGTTTTTCACTACTGGAAGAAATCTTTACAAATATGAAAAAGGGGAAGCTTAGAAAGAACTTCTGAGGATCTTGATTGGAAATGGAGCTACAGCATGAACCCATGAGTTCTTTGCAAATATTCACACAGATAGTGATAAAGAAATCATTGTTAACACAAGTTCATGTGCCTGAAGCACAATGAGGCCGAACAAAGTGAAACATAAGAGTTCGGAGCAGAGAAAGGTTATTGCAAGGCCATGCAAGGAGACAAGTTGGCTCATGCCCTAAAAAGCCTCTAGCTCTGCAAAAGGTTTCGACAAAACATATTTAAAGAGAAGATGACACAGGCATCTCAGGGTGTGATCAGCTTGTGAACAGTTCTCTGATTGGCTGATGGTGATGTAGCAGGGTCCTGACACAGGGGTTAATGTTATTCATCCTTAGGCTCAAGGAGGCCTGGGGCTATGTGCTCCTGGTCATCAAGTAGTTCTTCCTTTTTTTTTTTTTTTTTTTTGCAGTGGGCTGGGGGGTCGGCGGGGAGGAAGGGTAGATTTCATATCTGCAGAACAACTCAGGAAATCTGCATGAAATACTATTATCTAGGGCTTCCCAGGTGGCTCAGTGATAAAAGAATCCTGAATCCACCTGCCAATGCAGGAGATACCGGTTTGATCTCTGGGTCAGGAAGATCCTTGGAGAAAGAAAGTGAAGTCGCTCAGTCATGTCTGACTCTTTGCAACCCCATGGACTGTAGCCTACCAGGCTCCCCCATCCATGGGATTTTCCAGGCAAGAATACTGGAGTGGTTTGCCATTTCCTTCTCCAGGGGAATTTTCTCAACCTAGGTATTGAACCTGGGTCTCCTCCATTGTAGGCACATGTTTTGCCATCTGAGCCACCAGAGAAGCCCATGAAGAAGGAAATGGCAACTTACTCCAATGTTCTTCCTAGGAAATCCCATGGACAGAGAAACCTGACGCGCTACAATCCATGGGGTCACAAAGAGTTGGACACGACTGAGTGACTAAACAACAACTATTAATATTATCTAGGTACTTCCGAGAGGTGCTAAAGCAAAGGATATGGGGCAAGGCCTGTCCTGGGAAGGCCCCGTGGGGTCCTGCTCAGTTACAATTGTAGCTGTGAATATTGTGTGCATGTATGTATATGTGTGTGTCCCAGAAACAATGAGCCTAACAAGCACCCAGATCTTGATTTCAAAGTGTCACCCTCACTCACAGGAACCAAGGGTCTTTGGAGGAATGGCTGGGGCATGAAGAGTAAGGATGAACCTGAAAAACCTTGTTGGGTACAGAAAGAGGTACTCCAAAAACGATGTAGACCTGCCATAGAGACATAGGAGCTACACTGAAGGGTGTACCTCTAGCCAAATCTAGGACAACTTTAGTATCACTCTAAATAATGATAGTAAGCGATGGAAATTTACTGAATAAAATAACAATCCGTGAGTCTATATAT
>SJYW01046611.1:399332-410233 GCA_006410735.1 Raphicerus campestris | reverse complement strand
GTATGCATAGAGTGGTTCTGCCAAGTCACAGTTGTGCATGTCTGATGCATCACTATCCCGTCCTCTAGAGCCCTGCAAAGGCCAAAACATGCAGCTTTCTTCACGGATAATGGGAGAATACCCTCTGTCCTTCCTTTGGGTGATTCTGTTAGCTAAGTTTCCATACCAAGTTCACAGTTCTTTGGGTTCAGAGCATCTTTCTTTATTGGGTTTGGTGTTGATCATGGTTTCCATTTTTAAATTTGTTAGCCTTTTTCTTTGTTTGCTGATACTTCATCTTTCCAAAGAATTCAAGAGTAAATCCTTTAGGACTTTTTCAGATAACACAGTAACTTGAGAGAGGTAGATAGGATACTTGGAATCCTGTCTCCTCTATGAGAAATTGTACTAAGTCAGATTTGTCTGTTGCTTGCTTTCCTTCCTTTGACCCTCATCCAGTTACACCCCAGGCAGATCTAACCGCCCCAGAACTCTGATGTCAGCAGTTTTTAAAGTACAACCAGACAGCTGTGAATCTTGAGATAAAGACTGCCTGATTTCAAGTTGAGAGTTCTGCTATATACAAATGGCTTTTTTTGTAAAAACAGTAAAATTCTCTTTTTGACTCACTGAAATCCACTTAAATACCTTTGTTATATGTCAAAATTCATAAATATCATTTATTTAGGTGAGTCTTCTGCCCTCAGGNAAGTTGAGAGTTCTGCTATATACAAATGGCTTTTTTTGTAAAAACAGTAAAATTCTCTTTTTGACTCACTGAAATCCACTTAAATACCTTTGTTATATGTCAAAATTCATAAATATCATTTATTTAGGTGAGTCTTCTGCCCTCAGGGCTGTTTGGAGATATTCAATCAGTGAACAAATTACTAAATTAAGATTGTTGTTAATACCATCAAGGAAATATACAAAGTGCATCATTGTTTCATTTTGCTTTAAAATGGATATTATTTGAAAGTGAAGATATGAAATTTCTTTTTTCCTTTATAGAATAAAGGTACATTGGACTTGTCACACAGACTTGAACTTCACTCACAGCTGTATAAGAAGGCTTTCTCTTTATAAATCACAGGCTTCCTTGAGACTCAAATAAAGGAGAGTTTTAAATTTTCTATTTTTAAAGAATGATACAAATGTTAGTTGTTGTCCATCCTTATCTTATGGACCAGAAATTAGAGTTTTCATTTTATAGATGAACTGCAAAAGATCCAGAGAGATTTCCTAGAGCACTCTGGTGAGGATTCCGGGGCTATGGAGGAATCACATGGGAAAAGAATGCTACTGTTATTTTGTGTTATATGCTACTGAATGCGAGCAGCAAGGAAGAAAGGTCCTGGCAGGCTCAGTAGCAAGATGAGGGTAGTATACTTGCTATTCACAGACAAAACAGATTCCCTGCCATCAAAGAGCTTACAGTTGATTATAACTAATTGGAAAAACATATGTTGTAGATCACTTTCGGAATAGCTGAATAACTTATAAGGATATATAATTAAACCTATTAACAAAGAAAATCATTGTGGGGTATTGTGGTCCCTAAACCAGTATTTCCTTGCCATGTGATTCAGGCCAAGTCATGGCCCCATCCAAATGCAGAGCTTCCCAAAGTTTATAAATTGAACTATCACAATTATATGTACTTCTCTAGTGGTTCAGATGGTAAAGAATCTTCCTGCAATACAGGAGACCTGGGTTTGATCCCTGGGTTAGGAAGACCCCCTAGAGAAGGGAATGGCAACCCACTCCAGTATCCATGCCTGGAGAATCCCATGGACAGGCTCTAACACATCACAACTAACCATCTCAACAAGATCTTCCCATCTTGTGGAAAGCAAGATAGTATAAAGAAAGAAACCATTGATATTTTTCTATACAAAGAATTTCTTTAATATTGCTATTCAAATTAAGTCCTAACCAACTCATTGGTGTCCAACTATGAAAGCTTCAGGGACTGATATTTTGCAAATCATTGGGAAAATACATCTCATCATTTCTAATGTCTCCTTTTTCTCCTAGAGTGAAGATTCTTAAGACCTGAAGGAAGAGGTACCCCAGGGGGCATTAGACAAAGTCTGGAGATATTTTGGATTGTGATAACTGGGGAGATGGTGTGTGTGTGTACATGTTGCAGAGGGGTTTCTAGTATCCAGTGGGTAGAGGCCAGCGATGCTGGTAAACATGCTGACAATTCAGAGGGAAGCTCCTCAAAACAAAAAACATTATGACCTAAAATGCTAATAATGTTAAGGCTGAGAAATCTTTGAAAGTTTACTTAATAGCAAAAATCCCAGGCCATTAGTGGAGGATGGAAAAGAATGAAAGGAAGTCATTTATGCAGATGACTGGTCACATATAACCATTCTCACTTTAAAAATACTGAGAGAAGAATGGTAAACATCAAGTTATCTGTCTGAAATCATCTCCAAATCTACTTTGATATTAAATCTCAGTATGCTGAGTATCAGGCCTTTGTAAATATGAATATGATTCCTTTGATAAATGTAAAGCACCCAGCAAGCACAATGATAGGTTATTTTCATTCCACAATAACCACGAATGTTCATTAGTTCTATTTTAAAGAGTGAACTCCTTATTTTATTTTCTTTTGGCTGTGCTGGGTCTTCACTGCTGTGTGGGCTTTTCTCTAGCTGTAGTGAGTGGGGGCTACTCGCTACCTGTGCACAGGCTTCTCATTGTGTGGTTTCTTTTATTGTGGTGCACAGGCTCTGGGCACAGCGGGCTCCAGCAGTTGCAGCTCCTAGGCTCTGTAGCACAGGCTCGTGTGGCGCATGGGTTTAGTTGCTGGCACAGCATGTGGGATCTTCCCAGGCCAGTATTTATACCCTGTGTCTCCTGAATTGGCAGGTGGATTCTTTACCACTGAGCCACCAGGGAAGCCCAAAGTCCATTTACTCTTAACTTCAATATAAGTTTAGATGATAGAAGACCCAAATACATTTTAATTTATAAGATTTGACCCTTGCCTTTCTTCAAATTATTCCTTGTGTGATATGGTTATATAGTTATTTACAAGTTCAACTTCAGTGGCTGTTTATCCTTTCATAATTATGAATTAAATGATACAAGCTTATGTGAATATTATTCTGTTCAAATTCCATTTGTAATTAAAATGTTATGAAAAGATAATTTTTCCTCAAATTGCTATGGCATGTTAGTTCAAGGAAATGATTTTATGACATCTCTTTTTTATTCTTGTCACTGGGAACCAAAATAAACATGAAAATATTCATGCTTACAAGTTTGTTTTCAGTTAATATAAACAACCACATGAAAGTTTAAAAAAACAAAAAAATAACCCCTAAAAATAATGATTATTTTGTGATTGATCTTTTTAATTTAGTTTCATTTATTGGAAATAAATGAGTTTAGGATGAATTTATTTTCCTCTTTACTTTCTCTCTCTCTCTCTTTTTTTTTTTAACAAAGTTCCAAATCAGTTTGTTTAGGAGTTTTTACGTATTTGTTCTTTATACACCAAGATAAAAAACAATAATTTAATTTCTTTCATTTGCCTCTGATTATTCTTTCATTAAATCATAGGTAGACAAATATCAAGTTGTTTTTCTGATAAATCAAACTTTGATATATTTTCAATAGGATATTTGTTTAATATTCAAACATTTATATTTTAAAGCTTTCCAGTAGATTTTCTGTTATGTTTCTACTATCACTTAAAAAAAAATGTGTTATCAGTAAAGTTTTTTCTGGAGAGTGAGGAACCCAAGGAATCCCCCAATATTTCAAGAATTTATACATTTAAATTTATATATAGGAAAGAGATCCATAAAAGGACAA
The DNA here is from genome assembly GCA_006410735.1 of Raphicerus campestris. Lineage (NCBI taxonomy): Eukaryota > Metazoa > Chordata > Mammalia > Artiodactyla > Bovidae > Raphicerus > Raphicerus campestris. Next base: position 406,417 of record SJYW01046611.1, on the reverse strand, counting down.
GATAGCTCATAGACTGCAGTAGATGGAAAACCACATTAAGCTAGATCACTTGGTTGATTAGACACATTTTCTATCTTCTATAGAATTATAGGTGAGAGTCTTGCTAAGCTTTTTACCACAGCATGATAATCTTTTTTCTTCTAGTTTTTAACAAGATTCTCCTCTCTCCTCACTGACAGCCTCCTCAAAGTCCAAATTTTATGAATAATGCTTTTAAGCCTCTTTAAGTGTTTACTAACATTATTCTTAAAGTTCACAGCCTTATTCTAAAGCAGTGTTCATATCGCAGGTGTTTGCGATGGTACCACTACAGTTCTTAGCAAAATCTATGTTAGTTCTTTATTGTTGTGTAACAAATTATCCCCAAACTCAGCATCTTTAAACAACAAATATTAATTTCCTCACACTCTCTGTGGGTAAGAAATTTAGGAGTACCTTAACTGGAAGTTAGGATTCCAGAGTGTCTTGTGAAGTTGCTATCAAAGTAATGCCTTGGCTGCCACCATGTAAAAGTCAACAGGTGATTGGGTGACTCATGTCCACAGTGGCTCACTAGCCCGCATTGGGAAATGTGCTCATGTCTTTGTTATGTGGGCCTCTTCATGAGTTGCCTGAATTTCCACATGACTACTCTTAGAGGGGGTGACCCAAAGAGAGACCAAGAAGGACCTACAACAGAAGTCGTGGGCTTTACTATTCTAACCTGGAACTGGCACACCATCACTTCTGCCATGCCCTATTGGTCATACCCACCAACTCTGATGATTGTGGGGGGAGTTTCCACAAGAGTAGGAATACCTGACGCAGAAAATTCTGTAGGCCAACTTGAAAGCTGACTTCAACATACTCCTTGCAGTCTGTGTGTCCCTCTGTCCCTGACCCTGGGGGGAACCACTAGTTTGCTTTTTATCACTATAAACTAGTTTGCACATTGTAATTTTTTTTTCTAAAAATGAATATGCGTTCTTTTGTGTTTGGCTCCAATCATTTGGCATAATTTTGATATTTATTACATTGATGAGTGTTATCAATCTTTTGAGTTTTCACAAGTATTCAACATTTACTTATTCACTGACATTTGGATTTTTGCAAGGCTTTGCATATTATGAACATTGTGTATTATGAAAGTTCCCATAAATATCTGTGTCCACAATTTTATGTAGACATATGATTTTATTTCTTTTGGACAAGTGTGCACCATGGAGTCCTGTAGTAGGTGCATAATTAACTTTTAAAAAAACTTTCAAACTTTTCCAAAATGTTGTACCATTGTACAGAGATATTTGAGTGCCAATTATTCCACATCCTTGACAGCATGTTGTATTTGTATGTCTCTTAAGTTTAGGCATCCTAATGTCTATATAATGGTATCATGTTTTGACTTAAATCTTCATTTCCCTGACAGTTGAGCATGCTGAACATATTTTAATTTGCTTAATTGCTATTTGTATATCTTATTTGAGGAACAAGGCATGGTATTAAAATCCCCTGTACTTTGTAAGACTGTTTTATAAATTATGAATAAAAGTTCTCTGTAAGAAATGTTATTGCAAATATTTGCTTTCATTCTGTGATTTTCTTTTAATTTTCTTAAAGACTTTTCAAGAAAAACATTTCACATTTTAACAAACACCAATTTTTCAATATTTAATTTTATGCTTTTTAACAAATTGTTCCATACTCTAAGGCTGTGAAGATTTTGTCTTAAGTTTTCTTGTCAAAAAGTTTTATAGTCTTAACTTATACATTTAGGAATAGTCTCTTGTTTGAGTGAATTCTGTGTATGTTGTAATGCCAGTGGGGTTTTTTTTGTTTGTTTTTTTAATACAGATACCAATTGTCCCATCAAAAAGTTTTAAGATATCCTGAAAAAAATTTGCCTTAAAATCTTACTTAAGAATCGTTTGGCCATATATTTTTAACATCTTCTGTATTCTGTATTGTCCAGTTGAGCTATATGATCTTCATTATGCTAATACCATAAAGCCTTGACTATCATATATCTTTATATTATTTTAAATTACTGTAAGTCATCAAAACTTATTTTAATAAAATTGGTTACTTTTCTGGATTTTTTTCATCTCAATATGAGTTTATAACAAGCTTATTAATTTCTTTCAGAAAACTGGTTGGAATTTGGAGGGTGGTGGTGTGATTGCTTTCAATATATACATGTTTGGAGAGAAATAATATTTAAATAAAATTGAGCTTTCTGCTTAATGAAATAGTATCTCTCTTCATTTATTTAGGTCTTTAATATCTCTCAGCAATATATTCTATTTTAGTGGAGATGACTTGTATACATTTTCTGAAATTTTAGGTGTTTTTTTTTTAATACTATTGTAAATGAAGTTTTTATAGTTTAATTACCAGTTGTCTGCTGTTAGTATACAAAGCATAAGTGATTTTTAAAAATTATTTTATTTGTTTGTTTTTGGCTGTGCTGACTCTTCACTGCTGTGCAGACTTTCTCCAGTTGCAGCAAGCATGGGCTCCTCCCTGCAGCGGCTTCTCCTGTTGCAGAGCACGGGCGCTAGAGCACGTGGGCTTCAGTAGCTGCCGCTCCCTGGCTCTGGAGCATAGGCTCAACAGCGGCGGTGCACAAGCTTAGTTGCTCCTCAGCATGTGGGATCTTCCCAGATCAGGGTTGGAACCCATGTCTCCTGCATTGTCAGGCGGATTCTTTACCACTAAACCACCAGGGAAGCCCACAAGTGTTTTTTTTTTAAGCTTAACAATGCCCCTATATTAGTCTGAGTTCTGGAGAGAAACAGGCCCAGTAGAAGATACATAGATACGTAGATTTATTATAATTGGCTCACATAGTATACCTGAGAAATCCCACCACCATCATCTTCAAATTGGGGACCAGGAAAATGGTGGCATTGGTTTTAGCTCAAGTTTCAATATAAATATCAGAGAACAAAGAAAACAAAGAATGCTGATGGTGTAAGTTCCGGTCTGACGACAGAAGGCTGATGCCCCAGCTCGACTGTCAGGCAGAGAGAATAAATATTCCTTTCTTCATCTCTCTGTTCTAGTCAGACCCTCATTAGAACGTGATGCCCATCAACATTGGAGAAGGAATCTGCCTTACTCAGTCTATACCTTCTAATGTAAATCTCATCTGGGAACATCTTCACAGACACACTTGGAAATCATGTCTAGCCAAGCATCTGGGCACCCCATGATCTAGTGAAGTTGACATATAAAATTTGCCTTCACAGCTACATTCAATCCTTAGTTTAGTCATTATTTTATTAATATAATCCTTAGTATTGCTATGGTCAACACTCATGCCAAGAAAAAAATAAAAACCTGGAAACTCAAACATTGTTGGTCCTTTCTTCTAAATTTGGGCCATTCTTCATAATCTGCTTTGAGGTTCAGTTTCTAAACCTCAGATAGTTGTGTCTATGTGTTTTCTTAGTATTTTATCATGAATTGTAGCTGTTAGCTGCAGCAGGCTTTTCGTAAGGTCACATTCTACTATCCTAGAAGCAGAATGATACTGTTGCTTACTATTTTACCTTCAAACTGATAACACATTCCTGGAAGGCGTTAAAATGAAAATCATGAGGTTGGACAACATTCTCTGCTTTTCAGTACTAACAATTAAATGGGGACTCAATACAAATATGTCTTGAAAATCATATCTAATATAAGTTCTATGATCTCCGAAGATGCTTTCAAAAGAGTGGCTGAATGGATTTTAAGATAGACTTGAGAGGTTCAATTCAGTTGTGTGTCATGATATACAAGGAAAGTGTATGCAAGGAATAGAAGAAAAAAATAAATAGAGTCAGCTTACTGGTGAGAAAAAATATATAAGAATATCGGCAGAGAACACTTCAAGGATATAGACAATTAGTCCTTGGTTTAGATGTGTGTAGGGTGACAATGATAATGTGGAAAAAATGGCCACAATAATTTACAACTAATGTTTATTATTCTTCTGTGTGTCAAACATTGTGCTAAATGCTTTACAAACAGCAATGCAATGGGGAGGGAGCTGTAATTATCCACTGCTGTTGCAGCTGGTCAGTCTCTCAGTCTTGTCTGACTCTTTGTGACTCCATGGACTGCAGCATGCCAGGCTTCTCCATTCTTCACTTTACAAATGAGGAAATCTGTACGTGGAGAAATTAGGCAATTTGCTCAAGACCCTAAGCTAGTAGAGAGTATGAATTTGAACACTGTGCTGCACTTTAACTATTTTTAAAATACTATACATTGGATATGTGACTCAATATCTCATTGCAGTGCTTACAACAAGCCATTTTTTTCTATATCCCTGTCACTAGGGCTAGGATGACATACTGTCACTTCTTATTAGCCCACATTAATGAGTCAGATACTACATTATAGTCACTTCTACAAGGAACTTTTAGCCATGCACTCATGTACACTTAGGATTTCTTTTTCAAAATTATTTTCTTTGTAATTCTCTGAAAATCTTGTCAATAGAAATAGCTTTTTGTTTTATCTCAAGTGCAAAATCTATGTGCCAGGTGTTACCCTTGTTAAATTGCTGGTTAAAAAATGCTTACATTAATTGCTGGAGGAAACAAAAGTTGGTTCCTCTGGTTTGACAGTTAATGTTATAAACTGAAGTGTGTAAGATATGAAAATGAGTGAAAGGACACCTCAACTAAAATTGGAGTCAGGAAGACCAGTAGAGGGAGCTCTCACCCCCTGCTGCTGCTGCTGCTAAGTCGCTTCAGTCGTGTCCGACTGTGCGACCCCATAGATGTGCGACCCCATAGACGGCAGCCCACCAGGCTCCCCCGTCCCTGGGATTCTCCAGGCAAGAACACAGCAGTGGGTTGCCATTTCCTTCTCCAATGCATGAAAGTGAAAAGTGAAAGTTAAGTCGCTCAGTCTCGCGCCCTACCAAGCATCAATTACCCCAAAGAAAGTGTTGATTATTGCAAAGAGAAGACATCATTCACAGGCCTCACCAGAAAGAGAGGTATCTTGCATTCCAAGATGGGAAGTATGCAACTACTTTACTACCCAAGCAGAAGGAAGTAAGACTTCCTTCTTGCCCATTAACAAGTCCAGACAGTGGGAAATGCTGCAGCTAGGCCAATGAGAACCCACTGTCATCTGAACTTTTACTTTCCTTTTAATTAAAGAACTTTTAATTTTTTTTTAAATTGCTGATGACTCTTTTCTTGTTTCCGCCCCCCCACCCCACTATAAAAGGTTTCCATGTTGTATAACCTCATTTTTCTGTTTGCCAGATGAGATGCTGCCTAATTCATGAATCGCTTAATAAAGCCAATTCAAATTTACTCAGTTAAATTTTGTTTTTTAACAAAGGACAAGAGCAGCATGTACAGGAAAGCTAAATTGTACAAATATTGAGTAAGAAATAAATATCAGAGCTTAGGGAAACAAAGGTGCTATTAATAGGTGTATTCAACTTTTAAATTTTTCTTAAAATTTAGATTAAAGGAAAAAATAATTGGTAACTTAAAGAGCAACTGTTATTAACTAAGAGCTTTGAACTTTTCCCTGCCTGGAAAATTAGATTTTTGTCAGCTTTATATGAGGGTGAATTCTGAGCTTATTTGTGTGTTAAATTTCTCTCCTGCTTTTTTTCTCAATTGTATATTTACTTTGTTAGTTTTTCTATCTAATATGAAGAATGTGTATCCAGCTGCCAAAAAATTCTTCTGGATACTTAAAAAATGTTTTCTTTTAAACAAGAATTAAAAGAATGGCATAGTACAACTGTATCTTTTATATAATTGTTAGCATTTGTTTATTTGTTTGGACAATATTTGCAACTATTTTCATTACACAGGAACTTTATTTTTCTTCTTCCTTTTAGAAGGGATGAATCTATAGCATAGCTCAAGAAACAAAATCCATCTCAGGGTATTATGTTTAAAGTTATACAACAAGCTTAAGGTTTCTTTCAGAAGAATACAAAAAAATGTCACTCTCATAGGAATTAAGTGGACACTTCAATCAGGTAAAGAGTTAAATATTATCTTTAAAGAACTGATGGAATAGTACATAAGGTCTATGTAAGTCTCTGAATGAAAGAACAGCATTCTGAAGGAACTCAGTAAGATTTTTAGATTCCTTTCTCTGGTAAAATAGAGAAGAACTGAACAAGAGATAGGCTTTCAGACATAAAAACAGATCCCTGTTCAGATCTCTTTAATCTGCCTACTGGGAGTGGCATTGTGTGTGAGAAGTTGGGAGAGGAGTTGTTGTTCAGTTACTAAGTCATATCCGACTCTTTGTGACCCCAGGGACTGTAGAACAGCAGGCTCCTCTGTCCTCCACTATCTCCTGGAGTTTGCTCAAATTCATGTCCATTGATTCAGTGATGCTATCTACCCATCTCATCGTCTGCTACCCTCTTCTCCTTTTGCCTTCAATCTTGGAAGGTAAAAACACTTAAAGGAAGTTTGTCCCCACAGAGGAGTGAGAATACATAGTTTCAAGTGACAGGAAGAATACTCTAAAGGATGTGTGCTAAGTCGCTTCAGTTGCGTCTGACTCTTTGTGACCCTATGGACAGTAGCCCACCCCTCTGTCCATGGGATTCTCCAGGCAAGAATACTGGAGTGGGTTGCCATGCCCTCCTCCAGGGGATCTTCCCAATCTGGGGATCAAACCTGCACCCCTAAAGTCTCCTTCATTAGCAGGTGGGTTCTTGACCACCAGCACCACCTGGGAAGCCCCTCTAAAGGATAAACTTGGCCTTTGTCTCTTCATAAATGACTTATTTTAAGTGTAAGGCAGAAAGAAGTTCTGTGTAAACCATACCAGAAAATGAAAGACTAAGAATATGGCACTGGAGTCAGATGGTCTGTTTTTGAATCCAGAGCCAATGCTCCATTTCAGACTTCTTCGTGCCTTGGCAGCCCCATCTATAAAATGGGCCTAATAAATGTAATTATTCCATAGGAGAGCTATAGGAGTTAAGGCATATAATTCACACAAGACATTTAGAACAGTGCCTAACACTTATTAAAAAATTAGTGAATACTGTTGTTATTATAAAGTCCACATTACTCTTTTAAAACTAAAAATTTTTGTTTGAACTACCCAAATATGCTCAA
>SJYW01046611.1:341266-375283 GCA_006410735.1 Raphicerus campestris | reverse complement strand
AAGGAAATCCTGCTAGTTTTGACAGCATGGATGGACTTTGATGGCATTACGCTAAGTGAAATGAATCACATAGAGAAAAACAAATACTAAATCATCTCACTTACATTTGGAAACAAACAAACAAACAAAAAAAACAAACTCAGAGAGAAAAGCACGCTATTTGCCAGAAGTGGGGGATGGGTAGTGGGAGAAAGGTGTCAAGAGATACAAATTTCTAGTTCTAAATATGTTCTGGGGATGTATTACACAGTATAGTGAATATGTTTAACAATATCATTGTATATTGGAAAATTGCTGAGAGAGTAGACCTTTGAAGTTCTCATCACAAGGAAAAAAATTTGTGAGGTGATAGATGTTAACTAATATTAATGTGATAATCATTTTGCAGTATATAAACAAATCAAACTATTACTAATAATATAAAATATATTACATGATACATAATATATTACATAATACGATACTTAACATATTACACATTATATATCTAATTTTCTGTAAACAATGCCAAATAAAATGAATGCAATGTTGCTTGTTAAGAATAAATAGAATGTTGGACAAGAGGTTGGAATTGGCAGATATTCTGTAGCTAGTTTCTTCTGTTGCTGTCTGTTTCTATTATCCTTTTTTTTTTTTTTTTTGCCCTTAAGATGTAAATTTGGTTTGTGTAAACCCTAACCCCAAGTGAAGTCACAAAATCTGACTTAGAATCCTAGCATGTCACTTATGAAAATTTATTGACCCCCCCCTTTCCTTACTGTTGCTTATTTTTTTCTGGAGGTTAAGTTCTTTAGAAAATGTGTATCAAAAAGATTTCTAGTATAATTTACTCTAGGATATTACTTCAAATACTACTCTCATATCTAATTATCTTGAAAGTGGGAAGAAGAAGGGGCTTCTCTTGTAGCTCAGTCGGTAAAGAATCTGTCTGCAGTGCAGGAGACCTGGGTTCTATCCCTGGGTCGGAAAGATCCCCTGGAGAAGGAAATGGCAACCCACTTCAGTATCCTTGCCTGGAAAATCCCATGGACAGAAGAGCCTGGTGGGCTGCAGTTCACGGGGTCGCAGAGTTGGGCATGACTGGGAGACTAAAATAAACTTCCATATAAATAGAGCTTGTCATGTTGGTTGAATGAAATCTTTGTAGTTAAGTGGGATTACCTATTAAAGACCAAATTTTTCTTGCACATTCTTTTCTTTTTTAAGAGATTCTCACAGTAGCTCCTTAGAGTGTAACTTTAATTTCCTCTTTGCCCTGACTTGGTGGCTTGATTTACATAATTCATAATTTTGATTCATATATAAGTCATTTGCTTTTTCCCCTAAATCCAGAGAACTTCCAAATGCCTGTGAGCATGCATGTGCTGACACTTAAAAGCAAATAGGAATTAATAATACATACAGGCAAAGCATGTTTAATTTACAAAGTTAGACCTGCATTTGTAAGGTTGTGTGCCTGCTGACATTCCCTCTACTAATTTTTAATGAGATGGTGAGAAGCTTGGAAACTGTATCAAATTCCTTAGGACAGAAGGGAAAAATAAAATGGGCTGGGATCAATTTAGAATATTCTATATTCTCAAAAGGCTTGCCTGGACGTACTGTAGGAAAGGAAGATAGAATACATATTAAAGAAGAAAACTGCATAGTAAATGTGTTTCACGTGAGTGGATTTGAGTGATTTCTTTTTATTAGAAACAAGGTATTTATAATACTGAGTCTCTGAAGTCACTAAAGCTTAATGTTTTAAAATATAGATAACTGTAGATACATGAAGAGAAAAGTGTTATTTTATTTTTCTTTAATAGTCTTTTGGGGGCTTTTTAAAAAAGCTTCAATTTGAAGAGCTACTTAAAATAGGTCTCTAAAAATAACAAGCAATAAAATCAAATACCAAAAAAATTCCATTATATCTTGGAAAATCACCTGAATATTCTCGTCCAGGGAAAATTTTTATAAAAATATATGTGTTTACATTGATATGTACTATAGAAATATAATTTCCTAAATAAAATAAAATTAAAAGCAAATTATATACATATATGTATACAATGTTATTTTGATATTAAACCATACAGATATTATACAAAGAAGTTATTAAATAAGATATTTTTTATTTGCAATTGCACTGAATGATTTTCATACCTTTCACTGAATAAGGCTAAAAAATGGTCAAATAAATATTTTAAAGCAATTAAAATGATAGATCTCAAATATTTCATAGATCTAGTGTTATTTAAGCAACAAGAAGTAATTTTTTCAAGTCAAAGTCTATAATATTCTCTTAACAAATCTCTCATTTTACAACACCTTTGATGTCCAAAATATTTCTCATTTCCTCTGAAAGAATCCATTTCTGTGTATCTGTGTTGCTTTTGAGCTCTATAATGATCTTTTAAATACAGGAAATACTTTTGCCCTGATTTGGAGGATGGGAGTAGAACAGCAGTTATTTATTTCGTGCTCAGAAGGTTGGAACAAGGGCTTTTGTAACTCAGATGTTATCACTTTTCTGCTGCCTCACTCACCATGGGGCAGCAGGCAGAGGAACTCACCCCCTCCTCTAGCTTGGCTGACTCCTGGGTCAGGGTGTTCTTAGCACTGTGAAGTGTGACAGCTTCGGAGACTCAGGATTCCTGTCTATCCTTTAGTTTCCAGCCAGATGTACTCGGGGATTCCGCACCATGGATTGGGAATTTAAGCTTGGTCTTGCTCTCCCCACTTTACACATCTTTCCTGCTTCATTGCTACCCCGTGGCAAGAGAAGTAAACGCCTCACACTGTTTAACCATCTGGTGTTTAAAGCTTAGTTGTTCTGCTTTTCTGGTTGACCCCTAACTGATCCAAGTATAAACATCATCAGAAAGAGTAAAAGAGAAAATAACACTGATAAAATGGAACCTAACATCATAGAAAGAAATGAATAGCCATAAACTATTTTTAAATATTTTAAATTTACAAGACTCTTTTTTGACATTTAAATGTTCCAGACAACTTAAAGGCACCTATAATTAAGCCACTGCTTCCTACTTCTAGATTTATCTGTGATTCTCTACTTGGAGTTCTACAAATTCTGTTTCCACTTATGTTGGCTGGACTTCTATTGGGTTCTATAAATTGCAAGCACTAAGGGATACTGAATGGCAAGAGAAAGAAGGATTTGCTTTTTCCTGTTTGTTTGCTGTTCTGCCAGCGTTGCCCTAGTGATGGTTCACTGCTTTGGCAACAGTAGGCAGCTACAGTAGCCAGCTTCTTCCATAATCCTAGAATCAGTTTACCAAAACCTTTCACAAAAGCCAGCCAGCCAGCTCTTTCCTTCCGTGGAAGTCTCCGCTCTCTTTCAACAAAACCTTCCTCTTGGCTGTTGAGGCACTAAAAAAAAAAAAAAAAAAAAAATCTCTCCTTAGAATTCTGAGTATCCTTTCTTTAGTCCTTCTGAGTTCTTTAAATTCTCCCTCAAACTGTTTTGTTTCTTCTCTGAATCCTAGCCATGGTAGCTCTTTCTTGTGTCAGTTGAATGTTTATTTTTTCATTATTCCAACACTTGTTTAATGAAGTCCAAGTATTTAAATTATCTCTGTTGAAAATAGTGCTTGTTTAATTCTGACTAGGATGTAAGTGGTGCAAGACAAATACAAATTCCTTTTTAAAAAGTATTTTCTATAGGAACATCATTTACTACTTTATGAAATACTGTATCAAAAGGTAAAACTTATTATTTGGATTTTATATGCAAACACAGAAAAACTGTGTGACTTTTATTTAGGTAGTTAACAAAAAGTCACAATACTGAGTTGAAGTAAGTCATAGTATTTTTGCATCATTGTACATGACTACAGAATAAAGAACTTAATATTTCATTACTGATTTTACTTTCCAGATTTTACTGTAGTAATCCATTTATGTGTCAATTTTTGGTTTAACACATGATTCATTTTTGTAATTTCTCAGTTATTCTTTGTTTCATTAATATGAACATATTAGTAGAATATATTGGAATGGGATATTTACTTGTGTTCCACAATAACTTAATAATTATTTAATTGGAAAGTTTTCTTTGAGCTTACTCTTATGCCTAAATAAGTAAATTATCATTTAAAACATTTTAAGTAAGAGTTACATCAAAATCATCAGCATTTTAAAACTGAAATCATCGTTCAAAGGCCAAAATAATTTCACTGCCCTTTAAAATTATATAGTGGATGAATATTTACCTTGTTTGAACCAGTTGCTATATCTGTAGTTGCTATTTCTAACAGATTTTTTTTTTTCATGTGAACAGACCATATTTTAACACTTTATCAAGGTGTTATTTTCTGGATGGCTGCATTTGCACTTTGTAGTAAATAATATATTGGATTATAGAGGTATGAAATGCCACCTCTCTGATGTGTTTGAAGTAGACAGTGAGTAAAATAAATGAATTTTATTCTGAATTTCATATATATAGATGTATATATAATGTCATTGAGTTTTCACTTGCTGGAAAAGCATAAGAGCCCCTTCATGATGTGTGTGTGTGAGTGTGTATAAGAAAGCAAGAAGGAAACAAGTGAGCTGCAGAATACTATGCAAGTAAAGTTGTGGCATTCAGAAATGAAGGGAAAATGTCAATTTACCTCGGGCCCTGAAAAACAATCTTTTAAAAGCTCACACATGCCCATTTTAAAAAGCAGTGATCTTTAAATGAGTTGGACTATTAGTAATACATGTATACTTCCTTCTGGTTCTTTTTTCTATTTTTGGTAATTATTTTGGGGGTTTGCATTTCTAAAAAGTACACATAAAATCCTTTTAATTATGAGTCTTATTTCCTGGATTATGAACATGCCTAAAGAACAGAAACAGTATCACAAAGGAAGTCTTGATGTCTTAAAGATGAAAGGTCAATTTTTAAAGGGCCTTCAGAATGAAAAACAAGAATTTTATAGAGAAGTCAGAACATGACAACAACCCAGTTGTGCCTGGATTAGTTAGCAGTGTGGAATATTTAAAACTCAACTTGCCCCCAGTTTTTTTTTTTTTTTTTTTTTTCCTTTTAAGTCAATCAGTCTTTCTCTCCTATCGTGTGTGCACACATGTGTACAGGGAAAAAATGTTTTCTGACAGCTTTAGCATTATGTGAGCCTTACCTCTTAGAATTACATATTAAGAGACTTTTATCACTAACTTTAGTATGTCAAAGAGAGAGACTGATTGGCTGTGTTTGGCTCAAATCATCTTCTCTTTAACCAATCACTGTAAACTGCAGAAACAGGCACTCTGATTGCATAAGTCTGGACTATGAGTTTAACCTGAAATCAGATTACATACGTCCTCTCTCTATATATTTATTAACTTTTATAAAGGTAGAAAGATGCCTATGATTTATATCACCCAGAGATGTACAAGTGTATCTCAGAGATGTTGCAGGCTTTGTTCCTGACAGCCACAATAAGTTCAGTGCAATAGAATCGTATGAATTTTTTGATTTCCAAGTGCATACAAAAATTATGTTTACACTGTAGTCTATTAGCTGAGAAAAGGGGAAGCAAGAGGCAAAGGAGAAAAGGAAAGATTATCCATCTGAATGCAGAGTTCCCAAGAATAGCAAGGAGAGATAAGAAAGCCTTCCTCAGTGATCAATGCAAAGAAATAGAGGAAAACAACAGAGTGGGAGAGACTAGAGATCTCTTCAAGAAAATGAGAGATACCAAGGGAACATTTCTTGCAAAGATGAGCACAATAAAGGACAGAAACAGTATGGACCCAACAGGAGCAGAAGATATTAAGAAGAGGTGGCAAGAATACACAGAACTATACAGAAAAAGATCATAATGACCTAGATAATCACGATGGTATAACTCACCTAGCCAGACATCCTGGAGTGTGAAGTCAAGTGGGCATCACTACAAACAAAGCTCGTGCAGGTGATAGAATTCTAGCTGAGCTATTTCAAATCTTAAAAGACAATGCTATTAAAGTGTTGCACTCAACCTGTCGGCAAATTTAGAAAGCTCAGCAGTAGCCAAAGGACTGGAAAAGGTCAATTTTCATTCCAATTCCAAAGGCAGGCAATGCCAAAGAATGTTCAAGCTATCATATAAATACACTCATCTCACACACTAGTAAAGCAATGCTCAAAATTCTCCAAGCTAGGCTTTGACAGTACATGAAGTGAGAACTTCCAGATGTTCAAGTTGGATTTAGAAAAGGCAGAGAAACCAGAGGTCAAACTGCCAATTGTGGGGCCCTAAATGGGAAACCTTAAAAACAAAGGGGCTAGCTTTGCAGTCAGAAACTAAGATGGCGCCTGGCGGAAGAGATGGGGGTGTGGTCTATGTTGTTTGTCAAAGTTTTTTGATTGACTCTCTTGATTTCCATGCATGTAGACAGTGTGTGATCTCCATAGACTCCTGTTATAATGAAGGCACATGATGATTTGACCTTTAACGTGATTGGTGCAACTATGGACAGTCCCTCCTAAAATCCCCCACTTTGTCTATAGAAGCTGGGAGTTTGCAACAATAAAGCGGAACTGCTTCAACGGAACCCCTGTCGCGTCTGATTGTGTCTTGCTCCCGGGGGGGTGGGGTGGGGGGGCTGGGTTGGCAGACAGCAGGCTCACCTCTCCTCGGGACCCATCGGCTTTGCTGAGGGAAGTTCCACTGCCTCTACTCTTTCTGCGGAGCGCCCCCCNTGACAGCCACAATAAGTTCAGTGCAATAGAATCGTATGAATTTTTTGATTTCCAAGTGCATACAAAAATTATGTTTACACTGTAGTCTATTAGCTGAGAAAAGGGGAAGCAAGAGGCAAAGGAGAAAAGGAAAGATTATCCATCTGAATGCAGAGTTCCCAAGAATAGCAAGGAGAGATAAGAAAGCCTTCCTCAGTGATCAATGCAAAGAAATAGAGGAAAACAACAGAGTGGGAGAGACTAGAGATCTCTTCAAGAAAATGAGAGATACCAAGGGAACATTTCTTGCAAAGATGAGCACAATAAAGGACAGAAACAGTATGGACCCAACAGGAGCAGAAGATATTAAGAAGAGGTGGCAAGAATACACAGAACTATACAGAAAAAGATCATAATGACCTAGATAATCACGATGGTATAACTCACCTAGCCAGACATCCTGGAGTGTGAAGTCAAGTGGGCATCACTACAAACAAAGCTCGTGCAGGTGATAGAATTCTAGCTGAGCTATTTCAAATCTTAAAAGACAATGCTATTAAAGTGTTGCACTCAACCTGTCGGCAAATTTAGAAAACTCAGCAGTAGCCAAAGGACTGGAAAAGGTCAATTTTCATTCCAATTCCAAAGGCAGGCAATGCCAAAGAATGTTCAAGCTATCATATAAATACACTCATCTCACACACTAGTAAAGCAATGCTCAAAATTCTCCAAGCTAGGCTTTGACAGTACATGAAGTGAGAACTTCCAGATGTTCAAGTTGGATTTAGAAAAGGCAGAGAAACCAGAGGTCAAACTGCCAATTGTGGGGCCCTAAATGGGAAACCTTAAAAACAAAGGGGCTAGCTTTGCAGTCAGAAACTAAGATGGCGCCTGGCGGAAGAGATGGGGGTGTGGTCTATGTTGTTTGTCAAAGTTTTTTGATTGACTCTCTTGATTTCCATGCATGTAGACAGTGTGTGATCTCCATAGACTCCTGTTATAATGAAGGCACATGATGATTTGACCTTTAACGTGATTGGTGCAACTATGGACAGTCCCTCCTAAAATCCCCCACTTTGTCTATAGAAGCTGGGAGTTTGCAACAATAAAACGGAACTGCTTCAACGGAACCCCTGTCGCGTCTGATTGTGTCTTGCTCCCGGGGGGGTGGGGGGGCTGGGTTGGCAGACAGCAGGCTCACCTCTCCTCGGGACCCATCGGCTTTGCTGGGGGAAGTTCCACTGCCTCTACTCTTTCTGCGGAGCGGCCCCCCGCACCAATGACCATTGGATCATAGGAAAAGCAAGAGAATTCCAGAAAAAAACATCTAATTCTGCCTTATTGACTATAACGAAGTCTTTGACTGTGTGGATCACAACAAATTGCGGGAAATTCTTCAAGAAATGGGAATATCGAACCACCCTACCTGCCTCTTGAGAAACCTGTATGCAGATCAAGAAGCAATAGTTAGAACCAGATATGGAACAGTGGACTGGTTCCAAATTGGGAAAGGAGTACTTCAAGGCTGTATGTTGTCACTCTGCTTATGAGGGCTTCCCTGGTAGCTCAGCTGGTAAAGGGTCCACCTGCAGTGTGGGAGATCTGGGCTCGATCCCTGGATTGGGAAGATCCCCTGGAGAAGGGAACAGCTACCCACTTCAGTATTCTTGCCTGGAGAATTACATGGACAGAGGAGCCTGGCAGGCTACAGTCCATGAGGTTGTAAAGAGTTGGACATGACTGAGTGACTTTCACTTCACTTCATGTAGAGTATATCATGTGAAATGTGAGGCTGGATGAAGCACAAGCTGGAATCAAGATTGCCAGGAGAACTATCAATAACCTCAGATATGCAGATGACACCACCCTTATGGCAGAAAGTGAAGAGGAACTAAAAAGCCTCTTGATGAAAGTGGAAGAGGAGAGTGTAAAAGCTAGCTTAAAACTCAACGTTAAAAAAACTAAGATCACAGCATCCTGTCCCATCACTTCATGGCAAGTAGATGGGGGAAAAATGGAACCAGTGACAGACTTTATTTTGGGGGGCTCCAAAATCAGTGCAGTTGGTGACTACAGCCATGAAATTAAAAGATGCTTCCTCCTTGGAAGAAAAGCTATGACAAACCTGGACAGCATATTAAAAAGCAGAGACATTACTTTGCCAACAAAGGTCCATCTAGTCAAAGCTATGATTTTTCCAGTAGTCATGTAGGGATGTGAGAGCTGGACCATAAAGAAGGCTGAGTGCCAAAGAACTGATGCTTTCAAACTGTGGTGTGGAGAAGACACTTGAGAGTCCCTCAGACTGCAAAGAGATCAAACCAGTCAATCCTACAGGAAATCAGTCCTGAATATTCATTGGAAGGACTGATGCTGATACTCCGATACTTTGGCCACCTGATGTGAAGGGTCAACTCATTAGAAAAGACCCTGATGCTAGGAAAGATTGAAGGTGGGAGGAGAAGAGGATGACAGAGGATAAAATGGTTGGATAGCATCACCAACTCAATGGACATGAGTTTGAGCAAGCTCCAGGAGATGATGAAGGACAAGAAAGACTGGTGTGCTGCAGTCCATGGGGTCGCAAAGAGTTGGACACGTCTGAGCGGCTGCACAGCAACAGCAATGTAGTCTATTCAGTTCAGTTCAGTTGCTCAGTCGTGTCTGACTCTTCGCAACCCCATGAATCGCAGCACACCAGGCCTCCCTGTCCATCACCAACTCCTGGAGTTATCTGCCTAAAAATATGTACACACCTTAATTAAAAATGATGCTTTTGGAAAAATGGCTCCCATCTATTCAAGTTCCACAAACCTTCAATTTATGACGTATCAGCTAAGTGTATTATCAGCTAAGTGAAGTATATAAAGCACAATAAAACAAGGTATACCTGCACTATAATACTTAATTTCATATTACCCTAAGACAGTAAGAAAGAGAAACAAAAATCTGAACTAGTTGGCTTTTGTATTAATAAGCGGAGAAATCATTTACTTCATTTAATATGATTTGTCAAAGTTCAATTGCTTTTTTTCCTCAAGTTTTTAGCTCTCAAATAACAGAATTACTAGCCCTGTGAGTAAAGGTTAATTCTTTTTAATGTTACCATTTATACTAATTAAGATGATATTTTATGATTTTATAAAAAGTACTGAACTGATCAAATATATCTGTTTCATATCTATTATTCCATTTTGTGAATGTACTTGAAAACTAGTGTGCTGTGCCTTTAACATGGCTTAGCTAATCATTACTGGAACACATAGTTCAGAACTTTACATAATCTAGATTTTCTTATTCATAAATTATTCATTTGGAAATATTTCACAAGAGGAAATGCTGAACTCTTAAATATCTTATAATAGGCAGTTGAAATCCTGTCAATGATTTTTTAATCACCAAAGTAAAAAATATTTAAACTGTTTCTATAGCACATAATATGAACCACTGATTTATTTCTAAACATTACTGACTTTATCACTCATTTTAAGGCGTTATACTTAATCGCCTTATTTAGACTATAAACTTTGTAAAGATGTATATGTTTGCTAAGCACTGACCATCGTAGGGTATAACATATAGGGATGGTTTCCACTGGCCCTTCATGTACTGAACGTGCTGCAGATGAGCCATGTATGAAACTCCATTTCACCATCCCTGGTCTACTCCATGATAAGATGTCATCTATCAGACCCTGGAAGTAGTCAGGAAAATCATTCTATTTGTTTCCATAAGAGATACCTATGATTCAAAAGGAAATCAACAGCTTAATTTTCATAATTTAAGCACAGACTTAGTTGCTCTGGGGCATGCAGGATCCTCCCAGAACAGGGAGTGAACCCATGTCTCCTGCATTGACAGGCAGATTTTTTATCACTGAGTCACCAGAGAAGCCCCAAACCACCTATTTTTAATAAGCTGTGCCAAAAATATTCATGGAATATATAGACAACAATGCTTTCTTTGCACAGGTTACTTTGGGGGATTTTATCCCCAAGAATACTGAGCATTCATTAAAGAATATTTCTATAAGGAATTTAAAACAATCATATCCCAAACTGGTGATTCTGTTTGCCAACTTTCAAAACTGTATTCTGTGTATTTAAAATGGTATTAAATTTAAGAAAGATACATAACATAACATTTGATATGGTGCCCAGATAAACAGAACACAATCAACTATTTGGTTATATTCTTTTTGCACCGCATTCTTTTTCGTCCCAAATATGACTTTTGCTTCCACTGCTCAAGATTTACCCCAAATCAGTATGTAACAAAAAGATTCCTCTTTACAAATGTTAAATCCTAGCTCATTTTCTTCTGAATCCACCAGCCCCACAGCTTTTCCTTTTCTCAACATCAATGACAGGGCTGTAAAACAAAGAGTTGTCCCTCCATTATTTATTTATTTGTTTTTATTTTTTTTATTTTTATTTATTTATTTTTTCATTATGTTCTACAGACCGTCACTTGCTCTTATAAATTCAGGTTGAACTGAACAGGCTGAAGAAGTTCAGTTCAGGGTCAAGCTCTCTGAAATAGCATGAAATTGTGCATTGCTGGAAATAGAGGGTTTAATCTTTGTGCCAAGGGTCATAAAACAGAATCTTCTGGTCTTTCAATCATTACTCTTCCGCTGCAGCTAGTTCCTAGACTATTTGTAACTTTCTCTGATTGAAAAAAAAATAAATGAAAACTGTCATTTGGTTAAAAAGAGCAAGGGAAAAGTGCTATAACCTACCTACTACTTGGACTTGATTTACTGAAGTTCTGCTTCACTGACATATTCAATAAATTGCAATTAGTCTTCACAGACTTAATATTCAAAAACCCATGGTTACTGGAGTATGCTTTGTAATATTCAGTCATGCAAACCCGGGCAATATATTGATGCACTTCTGGTACATATTTTAGTGACATTATTTCTATTTGATTTGATGTTCTCGCTGCACAGCAATATTTCAGCAGTTCTAAAAATGTCCTCCTTTGTAGTTCACAACAAAAAAATCACTTTTTCAACATCAGGCAGAAAGTAATAGAATTATGCTTGAACATAACTAGGGGAATATCATGAAGCTAAATTATAGAAGAATAGCTTTTTAAAGTTTATTGGATGGTATCAAGTAAATAATTTATTCATTTAACAAACATTTTTGAGGTAGTGGTTATAATTTCCTCTATTGAGTGGAAATCATATTCCATTAATTGCATTTTGATATAACTAAGAAAAAACACAAATATGGAAAACATACAGAAAGAATTACTCTAGGTGGTAATAAAATTGTTAGTTACATACCAGTTGACATTTTCCTGAATTTCCCTTATGATAAAAGCTAGAATATTATTGTTCACTATGACTGTTACACTATATTTTATCATTTTGGCCACTTTAAGGTATATCTGTTGGAGAAATAATTATTTTTAAGATTTATCATTAATTTAAAAAAACCGTGACTGTATGTGAAATGCACACACACACGCGTGTGCACAAAGAATGATAAAGTCTCAATCAATCACTTGATGTTCTATTTCTGCCCTGAGCTACAAATCTCTCTCTCTCTTTTTTTTTTTTTAAATAGAAGCCCATAGAATAGGAATATTTATGACTTTCTGTGTCTGAGAACACATGCTGGGTTTCTGCCTATCCTTCTATAATATATATATCCTTTTAATTGTGCACAGAAAATAAAATCAATCAGGCATGATTTACTTGAACATATCCTTTTTTGTTTTTTGGCTGTAAGTCACTAAAAACCCATATTCTCTCCTTTATCTCCTAGTCTGAATTTCTAATCACCAATTTTTACTAAAGTGAAAGTGAAAGTGAAGTCGTGTCCGACGCAGCGACCCCATAGACTGCAGCCTACCGGGCTCCTCCATCCATAGGATTTTCCAGGCACGAGTACTGGAGTGGGGTGAAAGATAGAGCCAGTGGAATGCTATTTGTTTGAAGATTATTAGACAAACATTAGACAAACAGAGCATTAGACAAACAGGGAATTTAAATGGACTATAATTTGCTTTCAGGTGTATGTACCCACTCTGGGAAAATGTATTTATTGAAAAATCAAAGTTAATTCTTCAAAAGATGTTCAGAAGCTCTGTGATCTATGAGTAATTGACTAGAAACTGAAAAAAAAGAGTAAAACATACCTGAAAATTAAAAAAAACAACTTTCTAAAATGAAAGTGAGTTGGGTATATTTTAACTAGATTCTTAAGACATGTATTTTTATTTTAATAAATTGCAAAATCATATTTATTTTTAGTAAATATATATTTTTCTATACATTCTTTTTTTACATAAACAATTGAGGATTTCAAATTACTAGTTTATCTAGATTAAACTTAAGTCTAAAATCTTTAAATATGTCATAATTATCAATGAAAAACCTTTTTCTTGATATATAAGCATACTCAATCTTTGGCAATATGTAAAACTGCAGAAAATCATGTATTTACTTCACAATATTTGACTTGTACTAAGCATACCTTTGGAAAACTTCTGTTTTCCTTCTTGGATATGGTATTTTTCTACTTTCTTTAAGTAGTAACATTTAAAAATATATATTTAGTTTCAAAAATAT
Organism: Raphicerus campestris; assembly: GCA_006410735.1. Lineage (NCBI taxonomy): Eukaryota > Metazoa > Chordata > Mammalia > Artiodactyla > Bovidae > Raphicerus > Raphicerus campestris. Next base: position 362,039 of record SJYW01046611.1, on the reverse strand, counting down.
TTCAAAAATACAGTTGAATGAGTTGATGTGCTGAAATTTAATACATAGTAGTTTTAAATTCATCATAGATGTATTTTGTAGAGAAACTTAATATTGAAAACATTTTTTCCAAATATACAAGATATTTCCAAATATACAAGCTGAATGTTTTCATGAGGGATGAGTAAAAATATAACATGTTTTTAAAATGGCTGCTAATATTTCAACCTCACAGTCTTTGTTGTGAAAAGTAAAGAAAAAATTGTTTTATATTCATAGGATCTCTGCAGCAAACTTAGGCTGACACAAATTTTATGTCTAGAAGGCAGATTTGACTGTTTAAACAGTAATTTGAAATAGCATTCACCAGCTTTATGAGACATTTCTGTACCCTTTATATTTATAATTTTTCCTTCTTGATCTCTATGCCTTTTTAGGGTCTCAATCTGTGAATGATTGAAATGTTTGGAATATTTCATAGTAGGTTATTTGACCCAAAATGTAATGAGTTTGCTTTATCCCTCTTTTCAACCTATTTAGATGACACACTTTTATAAAAGTAAAAAGATTGTTTTCTATGCTAGTCAGAGATGTTGTTGTCTTGTAAAAGATCACTTTTATTTTTTTAACCTGTCTCTAAACATTTCTTTATANTTCTTTTTAATGTTACCATTTATACTAATTAAGATGATATTTTATGATTTTATAAAAAGTACTGAACTGATCAAATATATCTGTTTCATATCTATTATTCCATTTTGTGAATGTACTTGAAAACTAGTGTGCTGTGCCTTTAACATGGCTTAGCTAATCATTACTGGAACACATAGTTCAGAACTTTACATAATCTAGATTTTCTTATTCATAAATTATTCATTTGGAAATATTTCACAAGAGGAAATGCTGAACTCTTAAATATCTTATAATAGGCAGTTGAAATCCTGTCAATGCTTTTTTAATCACCAAAGTAAAAAATATTTAAACTGTTTCTATAGCACATAATATGAACCACTGATTTATTTCTAAACATTACTGACTTTATCACTCATTTTAAGGCGTTATACTTAATCGCCTTATTTAGACTATAAACTTTGTAAAGATGTATATGTTTGCTAAGCACTGACCATCGTAGGGTATAACATATAGGGATGGTTTCCACTGGCCCTTCATGTACTGAACGTGCTGCAGATGAGCCATGTATGAAACTCCATTTCACCATCCCTGGTCTACTCCATGATAAGATGTCATCTATCAGACCCTGGAAGTAGTCAGGAAAATCATTCTATTTGTTTCCATAAGAGATACCTATGATTCAAAAGGAAATCAACAGCTTAATTTTCATAATTTAAGCACAGACTTAGTTGCTCTGGGGCATGCAGGATCCTCCCAGAACAGGGAGTGAACCCATGTCTCCTGCATTGGCAGGCAGATTCTTTATCACTGAGTCACCAGAGAAGCCCCAAACCACCTATTTTTAATAAGCTGTGCCAAAAATATTCATGGAATATATAGACAACAATGCTTTCTTTGCACAGGTTACTTTGGGGGATTTTATCCCCAAGAATACTGAGCATTCATTAAAGAATATTTCTATAAGGAATTTAAAACAATCATATCCCAAATTGGTGATTCTGTTTGCCAACTTTCAAAACTGTATTCTGTGTATTTAAAATGGTATTAAATTTAAGAAAGATACATAACATAACATTTGATATGGTGCCCAGATAAACAGAACACAATCAACTATTTGGTTATATTCTTTTTGCACCGCATTCTTTTTCCTCCCAAATATGACTTTTGCTTACACTGCTCAAGATTTACCCCAAATCAGTATGTAACAAAAAGATTCCTCTTTACAAATGTTAAATCCTAGCTCATTTTCTTCTGAATCCACCAGCCCCACAGCTTTTCCTTTTCTCAACATCAATGACAGGGCTGTAAAACAAAGAGTTGTCCCTCCATTATTTATTTATTTGTTTTTATTTAGTTTTTATTTATTTTTTTTTTCATTATGTTCTACAGACCGTCGCTTGCTCTTATAAATTCAGGTTGAACTGAACAGGCTGAAGAAGTTCAGTTCAGGGTCAAGCTCTCTGAAATAGCATGAAATTGTGCATTGCTGGAAATAGAGGGTTTAATCTTTGTGCCAAGGGTCATAAAACAGAATCTTCTGGTCTTTCAATCATTACTCTTCCGCTGCAGCTAGTTCCTAGACTATTTGTAACTTTCTCTGATTGAAAAAAAAATAAATGAAAACTGTCATTTGGTTAAAAAGAGCAAGGGAAAAGTGCTATAATCTACCTACTACTTGGACTTGATTTACTGAAGTTCTGCTTCACTGACATATTCAATAAATTGCAATTAGTCTTCACAGACTTAATATTCAAAAACCCATGGTTACTGGAGTATGCTTTGTAATATTCAGTCATGCAAACCCGGGCAATATATTGATGCACTTCTGGTACATATTTTAGTGACATTATTTCTATTTGATTTGATGTTCTCGCTGCACAGCAATATTTCAGCAGTTCTAAAAATGTCCTCCTTTGTAGTTCACAACAAAAAAATCACTTTTTCAACATCAGGCAGAAAGTAATAGAATTATGCTTGAACATAACTAGGGGAATATCATGAAGCTAAATTATAGAAGAATAGCTTTTTAAAGTTTATTGGATGGTATCAAGTAAATAATTTATTCATTTAACAAACATTTTTGAGGTAGTGGTTATAATTTCCTCTATTGAGTGGAAATCATATTCCATTAATTGCATTTTGATATAACTAAGAAAAAACACAAATATGGAAAACATACAGAAAGAATTACTCTAGGTGGTAATAAAATTGTTAGTTACATACCAGTTGACATTTTCCTGAATTTCCCTTATGATAAAAGCTAGAATATTATTGTTCACTATGACTGTTACACTATATTTTATCATTTTGGCCACTTTAAGGTATATCTGTTGGAGAAATAATTATTTTTAAGATTTATCATTAATTTAAAAAAACCGTGACTGTATGTGAAATGCACACACACACGCGTGTGCACAAAGAATGATAAAGTCTCAATCAATCACTTGATGTTCTATTTCTGCCCTGAGCTACAAATCTCTCTCTCTCTTTTTTTTTTTTTAAATAGAAGCCCATAGAATAGGAATATTTATGACTTTCTGTGTCTGAGAACACATGCTGGGTTTCTGCCTATCCTTCTATAATATATATATCCTTTTAATTGTGCACAGAAAATAAAATCAATCAGGCATGATTTACTTGAACATATCCTTTTTTGTTTTTTGGCTGTAAGTCACTAAAAACCCATATTCTCTCCTTTATCTCCTAGTCTGAATTTCTAATCACCAATTTTTACTAAAGTGAAAGTGAAAGTGAAGTCGTGTCCGACGCAGCGACCCCATAGACTGCAGCCTACCGGGCTCCTCCATCCATAGGATTTTCCAGGCACGAGTACTGGAGTGGGGTGAAAGATAGAGCCAGTGGAATGCTATTTGTTTGAAGATTATTAGACAAACATTAGACAAACAGAGCATTAGACAAACAGGGAATTTAAATGGACTATAATTTGCTTTCAGGTGTATGTACCCACTCTGGGAAAATGTATTTATTGAAAAATCAAAGTTAATTCTTCAAAAGATGTTCAGAAGCTCTGTGATCTATGAGTAATTGACTAGAAACTGAAAAAAAAGAGTAAAACATGCCTGAAAATTAAAAAAAAAAACTTTCTAAAATGAAAGTGAGTTGGGTATATTTTAACTAGATTCTTAAGACATGTATTTTTATTTTAATAAATTGCAAAATCATATTTATTTTTAGTAAATATATATTTTTCTATACATTCTTTTTTTACATAAACAATTGAGGATTTCAAATTACTAGTTTATCTAGATTAAACTTAAGTCTAAAATCTTTAAATATGTCATAATTATCAATGAAAAACCTTTTTCTTGATATATAAGCATACTCAATCTTTGGCAATATGTAAAACTGCAGAAAATCATGTATTTACTTCACAATATTTGACTTGTACTAAGCATACCTTTGGAAAACTTCTGTTTTCCTTCTTGGATATGGTATTTTTCTACTTTCTTTAAGTAGTAACATTTAAAAATATATATTTAGTTTCAAAAATATTTCAAAAATACAGTTGAATGAGTTGATGTGCTGAAATTTAATACATAGTAGTTTTAAATTCATCATAGATGTATTTTGTAGAGAAACTTAATATTGAAAACATTTTTTCCAAATATACAAGATATTTCCAAATATACAAGCTGAATGTTTTCATGAGGGATGAGTAAAAATATAACATGTTTTTAAAATGGCTGCTAATATTTCAACCTCACAGTCTTTGTTGTGAAAAGTAAAGAAAAAATTGTTTTATATTCATAGGATCTCTGCAGCAAACTTAGGCTGACACAAATTTTATGTCTAGAAGGCAGATTTGACTGTTTAAACAGTAATTTGAAATAGCATTCACCAGCTTTATGAGACATTTCTGTACCCTTTATATTTATAATTTTTCCTTCTTGATCTCTATGCCTTTTTAGGGTCTCAATCTGTGAATGATTGAAATGTTTGGAATATTTCATAGTAGGTTATTTGACCCAAAATGTAATGAGTTTGCTTTATCCCTCTTTTCAACCTATTTAGATGACACACTTTTATAAAAGTAAAAAGATTGTTTTCTATGCTAGTCAGAGATGTTGTTGTCTTGTAAAAGATCACTTTTATTTTTTTAACCTGTCTCTAAACATTTCTTTATAGTTAATTCAGTGGTGTAGACATTTACAAATGCTAGTAGTCTAATAGTGATACTGATTCCTTTAAAATTCAGAAGAATGTGACTTTCACCAAATCATAAAATTGCAAGTGAATGGTTTTCATCATACCAATTAGATTGTCCTACTTTCTGCCTAGTTATGACTTTATACATCAACAGTGCACATACTCAAGGAAGACTTTCTCTACTGCATGAACATGTGAGTAGTTTAAAAGAGGTACTTGTTTAAAATGTTTTTCTGTAGCATTTCCTTTGGTTAGTCTCCTGATTTTTAACTATGCTCTTTTTTATTCAAAACCAGTTCTCATTTACATCTTATAAGATTCATCTTTATCAAAGAATATTTTTATAAATGAATTGCTAAAATAATAAAGATAACTGAATTTTTAAAAAAGGAGTAAGGTGACATAAGATGTTCCCCATGTCCAGTCTTAAAGATATCTCATCATATCATGTATGTCTAAATCTTATAGATATGATTTAATAACATTCTTCTATTTGTACACAAACACATATAAGTTTTGGAGAAGGAAATGGCAACCCACTACAGTATTCTTGCCTGGGAAATTCCATGGACAGAGGACAGAGAAGCCTGGTGGGCTATAGTGCATGGGTTTGCAAGAGTCAGACACAACTTAATGACTAAACCATATATAAGTTTATGTGTATATATATTATAGTACATATCAAATATACATTTATAAAAGAAAACTAATGTTAGCATTACTTTTACAAAAATGTGGAAAAAATTATAAAGGAGATGGAAAATAAGTTTTCAAGTTATAGAATTTAAAAGTGGTGTTTAATTGGTGCTTTCTAAATGTTGCTTCTCTTAATTTCCCTTTAAAATTGGTAGCAATGAATAGAAGCACAAAAATCCAATACCTTGAAGAGAAAACTACATCATTATAAATATAGAAATATTTAGGACTAATATAATTGATGAATCTGTTTTGTTTTACTGAGTGCCTTTTCTGTATTAGGAGGTGTGCTGGTGCAGGGGCTCTGAGGAGGAGTAACTATTCATCCAGCCCTCAAGATTTCTACACTAACAAAATACAATTAAAGTGGATAAGTGCTCTTTTTCATAAAACTAAATTTGATTATTTCTGACTGTCTGGGGATATTATTCCCCTGGAGACATGACAGTTCATAAATTAAAACTCTGTTTTCTATTTAAATGATTGCATGCAATCACATAGTTATGACTTCCAAGTTAGTCCGCTATGACAATGAAAAGAGAACTTTACAGTTTGGTGAGAGGAATCTTCTATGACAAATTGAGGTCCAAATCAGTGAATTTTTTCTTTCTGTAATTTTCCTATAATTGCCGACACTCATCTTGCACTGAGTATTAATGAACATTAACTTTTTATGTAGTTTAAATTGGACAAAAATAATCTATTATAGGATGCTTGCTCAGTGTGAATGAACATTTATTTTCTGTTCGAATGCTATACGCAACTATTTGCATCAATTTTGCTTTTAATGAGAATCCTTGGAACTAAGATTTAAATATCTTCAAACTAAATAAGTTGAAGAGTTTAATGATTAAATTAGAAAATTTTAATTTCTTCCTGCAGACATTGTACAGATCTTTTAACTATTTTCTGATCATTCTGTGTTAATTCAAAGAATAATATTGTACTCTTTTAGAGCATAGGTCCAAAGCCTAGCTGCCTTGGTCTCAGCATACGTATTTACTTCTTCTGGGACGCCCTTCCTGAGTCCACACTATAGGTTTGGATATTCCTTGTAGATTCCCCTCTGATGTCTCGTGCTGCTGCTTTTCAGTTCTTGCTATTTATTTTATGCTTCTGAATGTTCAAGCAATGCGCATCTTATTCGTATTTTGATCTTTTGTGCTTAGGAATGAGAAATTGATCATTAATGTTGCAATATTATATTTTGTTTTTGTTCACAAGCTTTAACAGCTATTTCATTGAATTACGAGACTCTCTTGATTACTGTTTTGAGAGGAATAGCTTAACTTGAAAATGAATTTCTATTTAAAATATTCTAATATTTGTAATATTAAGTTGCACCTAATTATGTCTAATGAACTTGACATATTATTGGGATCTATATATTTAAATAGTCCATAAAAATCCATGAAAAAGACATGGAGGGGACTTCTTTGGTGGTTCAGTGGCTAAGACACCATGTTCCCAATGCAGGGGGCCCAGGTTTAATTTCTGGTCGAGGAACTAGATCCCACATGCCAGAACTAAAACCTAGCACAACCAAATAAATAAACAATAGGTATTTTTTTAAAAGACATGAATGATGAAACAGAATTATTTCAGAAATCTATTTCAGGAATCCAATTTTAATACCTTTGTGAATTATTTGTATTCAAAAACATGAACATTGATAGTTACTGCTCTATTACAGTGGTCCCTAAAACATCAGCAGTGGCAAATGGTTATTCATAATTGTCAAGCCAAAGACCAAATCCTATGTGGAAAACTATTCAGAGAGATTAACATGTAAGTTAGTTGTTAAGTTAGTCTTAATTTTCAAGAAAATAAAACTCAGTAAAGAGATGTTAGGTATGTGAGAAATGAACAAGTTGACTGGTTCAAGGAAGCAAAGGTGGGAGGAAGGACACATCTGCTTACAATGTAATTTTAAGAATTAGAAACACCCAACATACAATCTTTCGCCTGAAAGAGAAATATATTCCATGTATCAAAGAGACATCACACAAGTTATCAAGTCGTATCACATCTTTAAAAATTGGGAAATGTAACTGCCAAGATCTTTCTCTTATAACTCCCCAGCCTCTGTCAAAGAGGCTTCCTATTGGAGATGGAAACGGCACCCCACTCCAGTACTCTTGCTTGGAGAATCCCATGGAGGGAGGAGCCTGGTAGGCTACAGTCCATGGGGTCGCAAAGAGTCGGACACGACTGAGCGACTTCACTCACTCACTCACTCACTCATTCATTGTGCTTCCTATTGTGAATCAGCAGCCAGACTGCCCAAGTTTGAGGTCACACGCCAATGCTTTCTCTGTGAACTTAAACTGAACTTAAACTCAAGTTTCTTCTCTATAAAATAAAAATTGTAATAATTTATCTATATTGTAGATTTGTGGTGAGTTTATTCAAGTAAAGTTCTTGAAAGAATGTCTGGCAGGTAGAAAATTCATTGTAAGTGTTTACTACTCTCCCCCACTGGCGGGACCATTGTTTAAACTGGTGGAATCTTTAGTATACATATGGCACACCCATAAACAAAAGATTACCAGTTGAATTTTGAATGTCTAAGGTGACATGTTCTTTCCTGTCTTTTTATTACTAATAATGAACTTTTATAACTTGTTGAAGGACTAAATTCTTCTTTCAAAATTTATTTTCAGTTCAGTTCAGTTTAGTCATTCAGTTGTGTCCAGCTCTTTGCAACCCCATGAATCGCGGCATGTCAGGCCTCCCTGTACGTCACCAACTCCTGGAGTTCACTCAAACTCATGTCCATTGAGTTAAGGATGCCATCCAGCCATCTCATCCTCTGTCGTCCCCTTCTCCTCCAGCCTTCAATTTTTCCCAGCATCAGGGTCTTTTCAAATGAGTCAGTTCTTCTCATCAGGTGGCCAAAGTATTGGAGTTTTAGCTTCAGCGTCAGACCTTCTAATGACTATTCAGGACTGATTTCCCATTTTAGCTCATTCTATATTGATGTCCGTGTGTATGTGCTCAGTCGCTCAGTCTGTGTCTGACTCTTTGTAGTCCCATAGACTGTAGCCTCTCAGGTCCTCTGTCCATGAAATTTTCAGGCAAGAATGCTGGAGTGGGTTGCCATTGGCTACTCCAGGGGATCTTTCTGACCCAGAGATTGAAGACACATCTCCTGTGTATCCTGCATTGGCAGGCAGTCTTTACCACTGTGCTACTCGGGAAGCCTTTAGTGAAGTGTACTTGATATAGTATATCTCACATGTACAACAAATACATATATATGTACATATATATATACATATATATTCTTGTGTGATGTATAACTTGTGTGATGACTCTTTCATACATGCAATATATTTCTTTTTCAGGCAAAAAATTGTATGTTGTAAGCAGATGTGTCCTTCCTCCCACTTTTGCCTGTTTTGAACCAGTCAACTTGTTCATTTCTCACATCCATATATATATACATATATGTCCATATATATATATATACACATACATATTCTTTTCAGATTCTTTTCCATTGTAAACTTATTACAATATATTGAATATAGTTCCCTGTCCTATACAGTATGTCCTTGTTGTTTATCTATTTTATATATAGTAATTTTAATACAAAATTCCTAATTTATCCCTCCCCTCCCCTTTGGTAACCATAAATTTGTTTTCTATGTCTGAATCTATTTTTTTAATAAATAAGTTCACTTGTATCACTTTTTAAGATTCTGTATATAAATGATATCATATATTTCTTTCTCTTACTTCACTTGACATCTTAACCTCTGGGTCCATCCATGTTGCTGCAAATGGCATTATTTCAGTCTCTTTATGGCTGAGTAATACTCCATTGTGTTTGTGTGTGTGTGTCTGTGTATGGATGCTTAGTTGCTTCCATGTCTTTGCTTTTGTGAGTAGTATTGCTGTGAATATTGGAGTACATGTATCTTTTTTAATTAGAATTTTTCTTTTTTACCAGATATATGCCCAGAATACTATCACGGGATCCTATAAAGACATTTTGATGATGACTATTCTGAAAGATTTGAGATATCTTGTTGTTTTGATTTATGTTTCTCTGATGATTAAAGATCTTAAACATCTTTTCATGTGCCTGTTGGCCACTTGTATGTCTTTTTGGAAAAATTTCTGTTGGGGTGTTCTGCTCATTTCTTTTGCCATGTTCTTTCAGCTTTTTTGTTTTTATAATTGAAGTATAGTTGACTCACAATGTTGTGTTAATTTTTGCTATACATATAGATATATGTACACATTTTTAAAATTTGTTTTCCATTATGGTTTGTCATCGGATATTGAATATAGTTCCCTGTGTGATACAGTAGGACCTTGTGCTTGATTCATTCTATATACAATAGTTTTCACCTGCTTAGCCTAAACTCCCTCTCCATCCCTTCTCCAACCCCTGCTCCTGTGGCAATCACAAATCTATTCTTCCTTTATGTCTGTGAGTCTGTTTCATAGATAGATTCTACACATAAATGAAATCATATGGTGTTTGTCAATCTTTTTCTGAGTGATTTCACTTAGTATGATAATCCTGAGTTGCGTCTATGTTGCTGCAACTGACATTATTTCATTCCTTTTTATGGTTGAGTAATATTCCATTGTATATATGTACTACACATTATTTATCCATTCATCTGTCAGTGGACACTTTTGATTTTTTTCATATCTGGATTATTGTGAATAGTACTGCTATGAATATAGGGGTACATATATCTTTTTGAATTGTAATTTTGTCTGGTTATATGCCCAGGCATACAAGCTCAGGAGTGGGATTGCTTGATTATATGATATTTCTGTTTCTAGTTTTCTGAGGAACCTTCATACTGTTACATTTCTATATAAATTTGAAATTTTTTTGGTTTTGGTCTGTGAAAAATGCCATTTGTTGATTCTTCTTCAAATAGTGAATAATTTCTAAACTCAATTTTTTTAAGTTTTAGTAGGAATTTATGTCAAGCTTGAGACACAGTCAGATTCTGTTTAATGTCAAAGTTCATTCACTAAGTGCTGCTTTACTTGCCAGCAGAATAGCAGTATTTTCACATACTTGAGTTGTTCAGTGACTAAGATAACAAGACCCCAAATGAAAACTTTCCCATTTACTGAAACAAACAAAAATGACCTCCTCCAAATATTATACAATAGAATCACCAATGGCACAAGCACAATGCCAGAACCACATTCACTTTCCTACTGTACATAAGGATGACCTTTCACAACTATGTAGTAATTATGATGGAGTTACTTTGAGTTGACCCCTGCTCACTGGGTACTTTAATTGTTCTAAGATATATCCTTAGATACTTAAATCATCTCTTAAGTAACTTTTGTTCTCAGAAAACCATAAAAGAGAAAAAAATAATCCAAGTGGTTTATAAGGGAAGGTAAGGGAGAGAGGGAATATGTCATACTACTTTGGAGCTAATTTCTTAGCATTCAGATTTTTGAAAAGTGTACACACACACACACACACACACACACACACACACGCCTGGATCACCAGAATAGCTTTCTCTATTCTTGACCACTACATTCTCTTCACCGTGATTGACCAATTGTTAAGATTTAATATAACCATCCCCTCCCCGCCTTTCCTCTCTCAATTTTTGGGATTTAGTTGCATACTTAATAACTGTTCTTTCTTAAATAGTCCTTCATTTGTTTTTAAGAACTAGGACATCTTCTTACATAGTCACAATACAATCATCATGCTTTGAGAATTTGACACTGAAAGAATATTGTAATCCAGTATATAGTCCATATTTAAATTTCCCCAGTTTTTTCACAGCTTTTTCTTTTCTTCTCTTGGATTTAATCAAGGAAAAAATCTCTGCATTTGATTTTCCTGTTCTCAAATATTTTCCATATGACAGCCACAGTAATCTTTTTTAAAAGCTCCAAATGCATTATGGCATCTCTTTGAATCTTTTCATTGAGCTTAAAATGAAATACAAATCTCTTATTTGTTAGCTCTCCAGTTCTATCTCATTTGTTATCCACTTCAAATTATTTTTTCAGTGATAATGAATTAATTTATTTTTCCAGATATCACTATGCTGTCTGTTATGTCAATAGCTTTGTGAATAATGTTCCTCCTATCAAAGTATTCTACTTTAATTTCTCTTTTCACTTAGATAACTCCTCCACGTTCTGATGCTACAACTAAGACATCATTGCCAGTGAAACGCACCTGCCAACATCAGACTGAGTTTGGTGTTCCACTGTGTGCTCATGTAGCACCCTATAGTTACAGCTAATGAGCATTTATCACATCCTTTGGAGTCATCTATTTACTAACCAGAAACAGTCTCTTTAAGTCTTTTGAAGAAAGGAAACTGATACCTTGTTCACCACTGAATACCCCAAGTCTACTGAGTATTTTTCCCACAGTTATTTCAATCCCTGAACATAAACACAAAAAAATCGTAACTGCTACTGAAAACCCTAGGGCTAAATCTGGATGAAATTATAATTGAGTAATCTGTAGGAGTCCTAGGTTATTTTCAAACTAGAAACAGGTCTGAAAAATTAAGCTGTTACTGTTTTCTGGGGTTCAAAAATATTTTCACAATTTATCCCCTTTTTAGTTATTGAGTATACTTGTNTCACCAATGGCACAAGCACAATGCCAGAACCACATTCACTTTCCTACTGTACATAAGGATGACCTTTCACAACTATGTAGTAATTATGATGGAGTTACTTTGAGTTGACCCCTGCTCACTGGGTACTTTAATTGTTCTAAGATATATCCTTAGATACTTAAATCATCTCTTAAGTAACTTTTGTTCTCAGAAAACCATAAAAGAGAAAAAAATAATCCAAGTGGTTTATAAGGGAAGGTAAGGGAGAGAGGGAATATGTCATACTACTTTGGAGCTAATTTCTTAGCATTCAGATTTTTGAAAAGTGTACACACACACACACACACACACACACACACACACGCCTGGATCACCAGAATAGCTTTCTCTATTCTTGACCACTACATTCTCTTCACCGTGATTGACCAATTGTTAAGATTTAATATAACCATCCCCTCCCCGCCTTTCCTCTCTCAATTTTTGGGATTTAGTTGCATACTTAATAACTGTTCTTTCTTAAATAGTCCTTCATTTGTTTTTAAGAACTAGGACATCTTCTTACATAGTCACAATACAATCATCATGCTTTGAGAATTTGACACTGAAAGAATATTGTAATCCAGTATATAGTCCATATTTAAATTTCCCCAGTTTTTTCACAGCTTTTTCTTTTCTTCTCTTGGATTTAATCAAGGAAAAAATCTCTGCATTTGATTTTCCTGTTCTCAAATATTTTCCATATGACAGCCACAGTAATCTTTTTTAAAAGCTCCAAATGCATTATGGCATCTCTTTGAATCTTTTCATTGAGCTTAAAATGAAATACAAATCTCTTATTTGTTAGCTCTCCAGTTCTATCTCATTTGTTATCCACTTCAAATTATTTTTTCAGTGATAATGAATTAATTTATTTTTCCAGATATCACTATGCTGTCTGTTATGTCAATAGCTTTGTGAATAATGTTCCTCCTATCAAAGTATTCTACTTTAATTTCTCTTTTCACTTAGATAACTCCTCCACGTTCTGATGCTACAACTAAGACATCATTGCCAGTGAAACGCACCTGCCAACATCAGACTGAGTTTGGTGTTCCACTGTGTGCTCATGTAGCACCCTATAGTTACAGCTAATGAGCATTTATCACATCCTTTGGAGTCATCTATTTACTAACCAGAAACAGTCTCTTTAAGTCTTTTGAAGAAAGGAAACTGATACCTTGTTCACCACTGAATACCCCAAGTCTACTGAGTATTTTTCCCACAGTTATTTCAATCCCTGAACATAAACACAAAAAAATCGTAACTGCTACTGAAAACCCTAGGGCTAAATCTGGATGAAATTATAATTGAGTAATCTGTAGGAGTCCTAGGTTATTTTCAAACTAGAAACAGGTCTGAAAAATTAAGCTGTTACTGTTTTCTGGGGTCCAAAAATATTTTCACAATTTATCCCCTTTTTAGTTATTGAGTATACTTGTGCTTTGTTATTACACTGCAACCATAACATTGTTCATGCACATACTGTAACACTTATTTTAACACAGAACTATAAAAGCTTGTCTGAACCTCAGGATTTGAGACCAAGCCACATCTTGACCTCTTAAAGATCTGAATTTAGATCTGGTAATTAAATTTTAGATTTAAAACTTGTTACCAAAGTAGAAGATTCCCAGGAAAATGTGACTGTTATTAAGCTAAAAAAAAAAACGAAGAAAAAAAACTTTATTTGGGTAGATGAAAAGAAAACTACAAGAAATCAACTGAATGGGTCTTTAAGAGGCAAATTTTAACACACAACTCTAAATTCAGTTAAACTAAGACATATTCTTTTAAAGGAATACCTCCAACTTTTTTTTTTTTTTTTAAATTTGAGGAATATGTAGTGTCTAGGTTTAGGTAATAGGAGATTTATTTTTAAAAGCAAACAACTAATTACCTTATAAGTTCATATTATTCCTGATATTTAATCTTTGCTCTATATGCAACAGGTTAGTTTTTCAAATATTTAGCAAAAGAATGAAAATAATCTGCTAGTTTTGGAAAATTATTCACTCAGCATTTTTTCTTTGTATGTATATATTTCAAAAAATCCATTCTATAGATTTTGGTTGCCATCATCTGAAGTTTTATTTAAAAATGAATTAAGGCTTCCCTGGTGAGCCACTGGTTAAGAATCTACCTTGCAATGCAGGGGACACTGGTTCAATACCTGTTTACAAAAATTCTACATGCTCTGAGGAAACCAAGCCGGTGCACCACAACTACTCAAACCTGCACTCTTGAGCTTACCAGCCACTAATACTGACACCACGTGCAGCAACTTCTGAAGCCCGCCTGCCCTGGAGCCTTGACTCCAGCAACAAGAGACTCCCTTCAATGTGACGCCCACACACAGCAAAGAGCCAGCATAGCCAAAAAATAAATTAAATGGAATTAGTAGTATGGTAATTACCTAACTAAAAAGGTAGTTGTCAAATTAAAACTAATATGAATAGCCAAAATTTCTTTTGAGTTTTAAAATAAATTAGTAATTGTGTACATGATGTATGTATTTATTGCTTATGTAATTTTATTTTTTGATTATTCTATTTGTGGTTGTACACCTAGTATAAATTGAAAAAATGCATTAGTATTTAATTAATGTACCTAAATGTAAATATTCTATGAAACAAAGTGTAAATTTTCACCATTTTTTACATAAAAAATATACTGATTTTCATTTTATACATATGATAAAATGTTTGCTAATTTACTGGAGTTTACCAATTGGTTGACTATCCCACTGATTCTACTCTCAGAGGGCAAAATTAAAGAGAAAGTAATTCTTTAAAAGTACGCCTATGATATAGTTCATAGCATATAAATTACAGTCGGCTTTAAATTTCTGCACAAAGATTTTTCAAGAACCCACTATGTTATTTCATAAATTACACAAGACAGAAATGTAGCCTGAAATATCTTTATGGAGCAGTTGTCCCTGTAAAATTTGGTACCTAAAAACCTATGTGAAAGTGAAAGTGAAGTTGCTTAGTGTGTCCAACACTTTGAGACCCCATAAAGTGTAGCCAGCAAACACCCTCNATAAATTACACAAGACAGAAATGTAGCCTGAAATATCTTTATGGAGCAGTTGTCCCTGTAAAATTTGGTACCTAAAAACCTATGTGAAAGTGAAAGTGAAGTTGCTTAGTGTGTCCAACACTTTGAGACCCCATAAAGTGTAGCCAGCAAACACCCTCTTCCAACAACACAAGAGAAGACTCTATACATGGACACCACCAGATGGTCAACACTGAAATCAGATTGATTATATTCTCTGCAGCCAAAGATGGNGTACAATGGGCTTCCCTGGTGGCTAAGACAGTAAAGAATCCACCTGCAGTGTGGGAGACCTGAGTTCAATCCCTTGGCCAGGAAGATCCCCTAGAGAAGGAAATGGCAACTCACTCCAGTATTTTCTCTGAGAAATCCCATGGACAAAGGAGCCTGGCAGGCTACAGACCATGAGGTTGCAAAGAGTCAGACATGACTGAGCACAGCACAGCAGCTATGTACAATGGCCCCCAAGCATAGTGATTAAGTGTTGCCCAGGGTTCTAGGCACAAGGAGTCTGTTATATGCATTATGGAGAAAATACTTTTGTTACATCAGCTTCCTTCAACTATGAATTATAGCAGGGGTCCCCAACCTCTGGGATCTAATCCTGATTATCTGAGGTATAGCCGATGTAATAATAAGAGAAATAAAGTCCACAATAGATGTAATGTGCTCGAATCATCACCAAACCATCCCCCTCTCCCTGGTCTGTAGAAAAATTGTCTTCCACAAAATTGGTCCCTTGTGCCAAAAGTTTGGGGACCGCTTAATTACAATGTTGTTGGCCTAAGTAAAACAAGTGGGAAGCCATAAAAGCTGACATAAAGACAACAAAATACAAAAGAAAAGGAAAATAGATAGAATAGGAGAATCCCAGGGACGAGGGAGCCTGGTGGGCTGCCGTCTACGGGGTCACACAGAGTCGGACACGACTGAAGTGACTTAGCAATGTCATTATAAATATCTGTATTGATAAGAAAACTTTTAGATCGCTAATGAAAAAAGTGCTAGTTGCTCAGTCATGTCCGACTCTTTGTGACCCATGGACTGCAGCCTACCAGGCTATTAAGTCCATGGAATTCTCCAGGCAAGAATACTGGAGTGGGTTGCCATTCCCTTCTCCAGGGGATCTTCCCAAGCCAGTGACTGAACTTGGGTCTTCTGCATTGCAGGCAGCTTCTTTACCATCTGAGCTGCCAGGGAAGCTCCATTTAATGAACAAAAGTGGTTCATTAATGAACCACTGGGCAAATTAAGTCAAGATATAACAACTGGTCTCACTTAATGTGGGGATGCATGGAAAGAGAGAGGTGACAATTTGGAGAAAAGAAAGGAGGAAACAATGGAGAAATGAAATAAAAGATGTTCTTAATGAAGAAACCACAAAAAAATCAAGCCAAATTATTATTTTTTAAAATGTGTTTCCACTCTGGAATAATGTCAGGTTAAAGAATTTTGTCATATTTAGAAAATTATCAAAAGGTCTATAATTATAAAACTGGGTAAAATGTTCCAAAAGATAACTTTTTTTAAGGAAAAAAGTTTACCCATATCTAGGAGATTGAAATTAAGCTGCTTTCAAATGTTAACAGGCAGCTGGATATTATAAATGCCAAAAGAAACTGTGATAATAAAATTTTATACAAAAAAATTTGTGACTCAAGATTTTTCTACCCTGCTACCTTCAGTTTCTGTCAATGGCGTTCAAATTGTCACAGGTTAGAGCACTCATATACCAACTTCTGTAGCCTGCCAGCCTCCTCTGTCCATGGGATTATCCAGGCAAGAATACTGGAGTAGGCTGCCATTTCCTTCTCCAGGGGAACTTCCCAACCCAGGAACTGAACCCATGTCTCCCACACTGCAGGCAGATGCTTTACCAANTGCCAGGCTCCTCTGTCCATGGGATTATCCAGGCAAGAATACTGGAGTAGGCTGCCATTTCCTTCTCCAGGGGAACTTCCCAACCCAGGAACTGAACCCATGTCTCCCACACTGCAGGCAGATGCTTTACCAACTGAGCTATGTGGGAAGCCCATATCAACTTCTACTTATATGAAAAATTGTTAAAGCACTTCAAAGTATATTAAAACCAGGTCTACCCCTTACATTTGAATAGCCTACTATGAGAAGGCAAAAAATTGATGTTTGATATGTGTATGCTAAATGGCTAAATATTTGGAAGCATAAAGCAACAAACAGATAAATAAGACATTTTCTGTTACTCTGTTTTATCAAATATACTTTGATAAAGACAAAGATTAAATGTATGTATGTTTCTTATGTAAATAAAGATTGGCAAACTATCAAATATAACAGAATTTAATCCTTATTATGCATTTCTGGATATCCAGAAATATTGATCCACCAACAATATTTAGAGAAGTAATGAATAAATACATGAATAATTCATGCTATTATCTATTCTATTAAATTTATTTTCATTACCTTTAATTAAAATGAAACCCATGTTTTTATAGGTATAATTTTTAATATGTGTAGCCTATTGATAGCAATAAGATAGAAAGTATAAATGTAATTTATTTAAAGTATATAAACTGTATTTTCATTAAAGTAAAATATAAACATTTCAAAATTAAAATTATTCTGTATGTTGTAAAAAGTTTTTCTTTAGAGCATTCAAAATTATCTATTAAAACAAAGAATTAAATATAATTTTAATTAACCAATTATAAATTTTAAATAAATCTTTTTTTAATTGAAAAATTTCATTTTTAACATTAAAAAATTTGACGTCTGCATGATTACCAAATTAAATAATGTCTCAAGCTAATATATTCAATATTGCAAAATAGTGTTCATTTTCCAGGTGCAACTGTTGTGACTGCACAGTAATTCATGAGTAACTCTATACAATGAATAGGAAAAAGGGCAGCAAGTAAATGAATGATCATAACTACTGGGGAGTAGTTCTTTTTTTCTGAGGCACAATTGATTTATAACACTGTATACATATCAGGTGTACATCATAGTGAGTCATAATTTTTAAAGATCATATTATATTAAAGTTATTATAAAATATTGGCTATATTCATTCTGCTCTACAATATACCCTTGTGTTTGCACCTCTTAATCCTCTACTTTTATCTTGTCCCTCCTCCCTTCTATCTCCCACTGGTTATAATTAATTTTTTTCTATATCTGTGAGTCTAGTTTTGTTTTTTAGATTCCATGTGTAAGTGAACATATAACATCAGTATTTGTGTTTCACTGACTGACTTATCTTATTAAGCATAATCTCCAAACCTATCCATGCTGTTGCAAATGGCAGTTTCATTCTGTTTTATGGCTGACAATTATTACTTTGTATATATGTATACCACATCTCTACCCATTCATCTGCTGATGGACACAGATTGCTTCTATATCTTGGCAACTGTAAACAATACTGCTACAAACATTAGGGCTCTCTTCAAATTAGTGATTTCATTTTCTTTGAAAATATACCCAGGAGGGGAATTGCTAGATCATATGGTAGTTCTATTTTTAGTTTTTTTGGTAACCTCTTTCCTGATTTTGTTGATTTGTGCCCTCTCTTTCTCCTGATGAGTTTGTCTAAGTTTGTTTTATCTTTTCAAGAAACCATCTCTTGGTTTTGGTGATCTTTTTAAAATATATATTTTTAAGTCTCTATTTCATTTATTCCTGCTCTGATCTTTATGATTTCTTTCCTTTTACTAAATTTGGGTTTTGTTTCTTTTCTCTTCCTAGTTTCTTTAGCTGTAAGAAAAGGTTCTTTGAGATTTTTCTTGTTTCCTAAATTTATGTCACTAGAAACTCCCCTCTTAAATCTGCTTTCAGTGTTCTCCGTCAGGATGTAGTGCTTTATGCAGGAATCAATTGTACTAGCTCTCTGAAATAGAAGGTTTTAAAATTAATTAATTTGGCTTTCTCTTTTTAAATACTCCTTTTGATTAAAACTCTTTTCATCCTGAAATATCTCCAGCATGGGTTGCTGTTTTGCTACTCTGTAGAAGGTTACTCACCCTAAACTCATCTGCATTTGGATTAGTTGCCTTTGGCCCAAGGACAGAGGACAAGACATAAGGAGATTCATTTAGCACCTGTATAATTCTAATCATGAGAGACAATGATGAGATTTAGAGTTGTGTTGTTTTGGTACTGAGCACTGGAGCAATGGCAGAGCTACCTTGTATTATTACTAAAAAATAAAGTTTAGTGTTTGTGATATTTGTGATTACCTGGGCATGCAGTATGGGTAGGTCCTCCAGTAAAGAACGTTACTTTTCTGCTAGTCGAGGTTTTATAAGACATTACATGTGAAAAAGC
Organism: Raphicerus campestris; assembly: GCA_006410735.1. Taxonomy (NCBI): domain Eukaryota; kingdom Metazoa; phylum Chordata; class Mammalia; order Artiodactyla; family Bovidae; genus Raphicerus; species Raphicerus campestris. Next base: position 342,570 of record SJYW01046611.1, on the reverse strand, counting down.
AGCCTTATTGTTGGGAAATATGCCAGAAACTTGACACTTGGCATCTGGATTTGGAAGATGAGACACTTAAGGAGTCCACTGGAAAGGTAGCTACCCAGAATCTGGGAGTTGGAGAGTCATGAGATATTTGTACTTTTCTGTCCATGGAAAGAAGACCCAGGCCCATCTGAAGTTGATTTTATATGCAGTTCCCCTAAATAACAACTTGCAGCTTAGGCACCGAGAGTTCCTGATTTCATTTTTGGGTAATTCTACTAGTTGGACAAGTCCTTTTCCCAGTGAGGTATTTCCCATTCTCACCATTTATTTCACTAAGCTGTTAATCTATTTTATGATGTTTTGAGGACAAGCAAGGAGAGATAAGAAAATCTTCCTCAGTGATCAGTGCAAAGAAATGGAGGAAAATAATAGAATGGGAAAGACTGGAGATCTCTACAAGAAAATTAGAGATACCAAGAGAATATTTTATGCAAAGATGGGTTCAATAAAGGAGAGAAATTGTATGGACCTAACAGAGGCAGAAGATATTAAGAAGAGGTGGCAAGAATACACAAAAAAACTGTACAAAAAAGATCTTCACGACCCAGATAATCATGTTGGTGCAATCATTCACCTATAGCCAGACATCCTGGAGTGTGAAGTCAAGTGGGCCGTAGGAAACAACACTATGACAAAGCTAGTGGAGGTGATGGCATTCCCGCTGAGCTATTTCAGATCCTAAAAGATGATGCAGTGAAAGTGCTGCACTCAATATCCAGCAAATTTGGAAAACTCATCAGTGGCCACAGGACTAGAAAAGGTCAGTTTTCATTCCAATCCCAAAGAAAAGCAATGCCAAAGAATGCTCAAACTACCACACAATTGCACTCATCTCACATGCTAGTGAAGTAATGCTCAAAATTCTCCAAGCCAGGCTTCAGCAATATGTGAACCATGAAATTCCAGATGTTCAAGCTGGTTTTAGAAAAGGCAGAGGAACCAGAGATCAAATTGCCAACATCTGCTGGATCATCAAAAAAAGCAAGAGAGTTCCAGAAAAACATCTATTTCTGCTTTATTGACTATGCCAAAGCCTTTGACTGTGTGGATCACAATAACCTGTGGAAAATTCTGAAAGAGATGGGAATACCAGACCACCTGACCTGCCTCTTAGAAACCTGTACTCAGGTCAGGAAGCAACAGTTAGAACTGGACATGCAACAACAGACTGGTTACAAATCAGGAAAGGAGTGTGTCAAGGCTGTATATTGTCACCCTGCTTATTTAACTTTATGCAGAGTACATCATAAGAAATGCTGGGGTGG
>SJYW01046611.1:303038-336499 GCA_006410735.1 Raphicerus campestris | reverse complement strand
GAGAAATACCAATAACCTCAGATATGCAGATGACACCACCCTTATGGTAGAAAGTGAAGAAGAACTAAAGAGCCTTTTGATGAAAGGGAAAGAAGAGAGTGAAAAAGTTGGCTTAAAGTTCAACATTCAGAAAACAAAGATCATGGCACTCGGTCCCATCACTTCATGGCAAGTAAATGGAGAAACAGTACAAACAGTGGCAGACTTTATATGGGGGGTGTTCCCAAATCACTGCAGATGGTGACTGCAGCCATGAAATAAAAAGACACTTACTCCTTAGAAGAAAAGTTATAACCAACCTAGACAACATATTAAAAAGCAGAGGCATTACTTTGCCAACAAAGGTCCATCTAGTCAAAGCTATGGTTTTTCCAGTGGTCATGTATGGATGTGAGAGTTGAGTGCTGAAGAGTTGATGCTTTTGAAGTGTTATATTGGAGAAGACTCTTGAGAGTCCCTTGAACTGCAGGAGATCCAGTCAGTCCATCTTAAAGGAGATCAGTTCTGAGTGTTCATTGGAAAGACCGATGTTGAAGCTGAAAACTGATGTGAAGAGCTGTCTCATTTGAAAAGACCCTGATGCTGGGAAAGATTGAAGGCAGAAGGAGAAGGGCACGACAGAGGATGAGATAGTCGGATGGCATCACCAACTCAATGGACATGAGTTTGAGTAAATTGTGGGAGTTGGTGATGGATAGGGAAGCCTGGCGTGCTGTAGTCCATGGGGTCTCAAAGAGTCGGACAGGACTGAGTGACTGAACTGAATTGAGGACAAGCTCTATCTTTAAACAAACATAATATTTTTGAGGGGATTCTTTGCTGTTAAGGTTAGAAAACATTTTTTGTCTATTTCTACAAAAGCATTTTAAAGCAGAGCAATGATTTTGTGCCTGCTTTGTTGTTTTAATTGGCAAAATCAAAAATATTATGTAAGGACAGAAAACTTTCCTCTTAATATCATCTTCCTTGTACGACAAATGGGTGATGTTCTTGGGTTAACATACTTTTAAAAAATCAGTGAGTTATCTTAATTATCAAACAGCAGTCATTGGAGAAACAAAGCAGTAAAGATATATATTACATTAATCTTGTTTGTAAGGGAAAATGAGATCTGAGTGATACAAAAATAGCATACATAACACTTAATTTTTCTAAAAGAAATATCTATATAAACAAAAGACATATAGCATAATTTTGACAGCAGTTTTTTCCAGAGAGGGGAATCATAAATTTTATTTATCCCCATCTCTCTATTTAAGCATGTTTTATTTTTAAAATTGAGATATTTGTGCATATAAACATACAAACAAAAGTTTTTTTTATATTTGGGAACTTATAATCTAGCAAGGGAGATATAACATGTACACAGATATCTATCCATGGCAATTGAAGAAAAATGAAAGTGTCAAAGAATTATAGATAAAATAATATCATGGGTGATCAATATGAGATGATAATATATTAGGTTTGTTCCTTGGCTTCTAGATTTTGCATGGAAAATATTTTCTTTTTTCCAAACAAAACACATGGCTTTCTGTTTTTTAATTTTTTTTTTTAGCAGTAACTTTTGGATATGATAATCTCTGAATACTCCTACTAATTGTCTCATACAATTAACTTGAATAAGGGTTGAGTTTAAAAAAATCAGATATCTATAAATAATTTCAATTGATGAGTGCATAGAAACTTGTTGAGTTAATCACAAAATAGCAAATAATAATTTATGGTGTGATGGTTTCCATTCATTTTTCAACATATTTTCTATGTCTTGGTATAATTTCCCTTTTTCTACAAACACAAACATCTATTTAGTTTCTCAGTGTACATCTTTCAATATGATATAATAGTTACTATCAAATGTGTTTTTTCAAATCACTTTAGCTGTATTTTGAGACTGGAATTCCATAGTTAAATAAGTATGGCAAACCCTTTATAATTTATCTACATTTTTAAATCCAAAAATTATTTAAATCTATATTTGAAAAAATTCAGATTAGTGTAATATGTGAAATAGTTTAGCTATGAAAATTTTTATATCATTCAAATTCTCAAACTGCTTTATTGTGTTGTAAGTTTTTATTTAAAAAAATGGGGATTTCCATTAGTGGGTAGAATTGCTAACATTTGAGATAAAAGAAATCTTTATTTGAGTTATACATGATAAGCAGAAAAATATTTGAAAATGGGCTGTGGATGGCAGTGTTTTGGTATTCCAGAAGATAACTATCCCAAGTTGTTTTCCTTCTATGATTCATGTTTATATCTTGTCTCTGAATCATATATAAAAACAACCAGCTGGGTGTATGTTGTCAGCTAGTAAGCATTTTTTAATGAACCAGACCTCACTTTTGTTTGAACATGCATCAATGTTTATGGTTTTATTTCAGAACATCGCCAAAATAAGAAGCATTTTGGCCAAGAGAAAATTAAATCAGCCAGTGATGAGAACTTATGAACAAAAACAGGCATCTCTAACGGTTCACTAGCTCATTTTATCTGTTGCTCTATTTCTCCTCTGTGTAGTGTGTTGTGAAGTGTATGATTTATTCATAGAAGACACTCACTGTCGAAGGATTGTACTCTCAAACCACTGAAAAATCTTGACAAAACCCATTAAAGAAAGGGAATAATAATTAAGCTATCAAGTATTTACAGACCACGCTTTATTTGTTCCCTTGAATAAATCCTACTTATCATTAAATTTGAGCTACATGAAAATACCAGTGTGCAACCATTTTGAAACTACAAAAATTGGCAACTTTATATAATTCAAAGTAATTTATCAGATTTCAGTCTGTCCAACGCTGATGGTTCTTAGTGTTTCATTTCAGTATGAAAAACCAGTAATAACAGAAGTATTATCTAAATAACAATCACAAATTAATGTTAGCCATAAGATAAATGCGTTGATTATAAAAGTGAAACTAAGTTTTATTTAAGGAATCATAATAGGATATCGGTCATGAAGGAAATATATCTTTTATACTACTGGGTACAGCTGTCTACACCTGTCTAGTGTTAATCTTGATTTACAGAGTTTCAATTCTGAAAATATGTAAAACTAGTTTACTAGATGTTTGAGGTTGCTGTAACAAAATACCTGTACTTTGTGGCTTTAAGCAATTTAAAAAAATATTCTCTCACATTTCTGGTCTAGAAGACTGAAATTTAGAATGGTCAGACCTGATCCTAGCTTGTTCTAGCTTCTGGTGGCTGCCAGCTTCTTTGACTTGAGACTAATCTCCTATCTCTGCCTCTGTCTTTACATTGCCTTCTCTTCTATGTCTATTTTCTCTTCTGTGTGTATTTTTATAAGGATACACGTCATTGGATTTAAAGCCCACCAAGATAATATAGAATGATATCCTTACCTCAATTTTTTAAAAATACAAACAAGGCAACATTAACCTGTTACTTTAGGGAACTGAGACGTGAGCATACATTTGTGGGGGGCTATTATTCAGGCCACTACAGTAGTCCTGCATTTCCCAGGTGGCTCAGTGGCAAAGAATTTGTCTGCAGTGCAGGGGACCCAGGTTCAATCCCTAAGTCAGGNTATCCTTATCTCAAATCCTTACCTCAATTTTTTTTAAATACAAACAAGGCAACATTAACCTGTTACTTCAGGGAACTGAGACGTGAGCATACATTTGTGGGGGGCTATTATTCAGGCCACTACAGCAGTCCTGCATTTCCCAGGTGGCTCAGTGGCAAAGAATTTGTCTGCAGTGCAGGGGACCCAGGTTCAATCCCTAAGTCAGGAAGATTTCCTGGAAAAGGAAATGACAACCCACTCCAATATTCTTGCCTGGAGAATTCCATGGACAGAAAAGCCTGACAGGCTATAGTCCATGGGGTCACAAATGAGTTGGACACAACTTAGCAACTAAACAACAGCAGTCCTGGATTTATTTTGAACTCATGATTCTTAAAGAAAAACATATTATGGTACAGTTTTGTTTAGTCTGCTTCTACTTATAATTCATTATCAATCTGAGGTCTAATGAAGCTCTTTATCCATATTCACTCTTCAAATAATAATAATAATAATTAAGAAAACTTCCAGAGCCATACCCAGATGAGGAAAAAGCAAAAGACAATTTAAAAGCACTTCCACCTCTACCATATGACTTGCTGGTCCATGAAGCCTGTGGTTTCCAGTGGGATAAGGAGCTCTCACCAGAATCTAAATCTTTACCAAGAAATTCCTGCTAGGAATAAAATGTCAGTTGAACAAAAATAGCAATCTTAGAAATATAAGTGATTTACATTCTGGTGTAAGCTCTCTGCTTTGTAGCAGACTTAAAATGGTTCACAGAGCAGAACAATGTGCACCATTGTTTTACAGGGTTTTCTAATAAAGCTGCCTTGTAATTTTTCAGTTCTATAAGAGAACGTATTTTTGTTTGAGTATCAGCAATAAAAGTCTAAATCTTGTATGTAGTGTCTTTTAACTTTTGAGATCAATTTGTAAAAAACCTCTGTTGTGATATATATATATATATATACATATATATATATTTTACTTTTTCAAAGTAACCACCCTAAGGTCTTAGTATTGTATCAGTCTTATTTCTAACTTGATATTTTAAATTCAGGATTCCTTTTTCCCACTGGATTCATTATTCCCTTGTCCTTAAATCCTATCTTGTCTTTCTGCTGATTCTTAAATAACAAGTGATTAAAAATTGACTTGTGATCATGCTTTTTATACTCCTATTCAGATGAATCCAATAGTCTAAAACTATCTAGAAACATTTGTATGTAACTTCTCCCTTTCCAATTAGTAGAAGTATTTTCATTGTTAGATTCTTAGGAGACAATTAGTAATTCACAAATCAGTATGAATTGTTTCATTGATTTATTCAAGAAGCATTTCTTGAAACTGTGGATACTGAGCATCATTAGGCATATTTTACTTTCAAGGATTAGCAGACGGGTAAAGGATATGAAGAAATATACTTATGGTTATTAAAAAAAAAGTTGTAGTTCGATAACTACAAATCCATGAGAGAACATAGGAGGAATTCCTAATTCAAGGTGAAGGACTCAAGATTTCCTAGAGGAGATGGCTTTCCAGGTATGTATGTATGTATGTATGCATGTATGTGTGCTTGTGTGTGTGTGTGCATGCTCACACTAAGTCACTACAGTTGTGTCCAACTTTTTGTGACCCTATGGACTGTAGTGTCCCTGGCTTCTCTGTCCATAGACTTCTCCAGACAAGAATACTGGAGTGGGTTGCCATACCCTCCTTCAGGGGATTTTCCCCACCCAGGGATCTAACTTGTTTCTCTTATGTTTCTTACATTGGCAGGTGTGTTCTTTACCACTAGCCCACCTGGAAAGCCTCTTGAAGCAGGTGTGAAAGAGCAATTAGGAATTCCTCCACTGCTGAATTCTCCTTGGCCATTATCTACTACTTTAAAACAATGGTACTTTAGTTTGACTAAAAAAAAAAAAAGGTAACTCTAACACTTTATTCTTTTCCATCCAGATCTGGAATGGTCTTTGGAATAGTCACAGATCAACCTGGTTACCTTCAGAAGCTAAAGATCTGGAAGGATGTAGCAGAAGGTATTTAAGGGAAGTGGAAGGATGCTAGGCAATGCTTTACTTCTTTTATATTAATGATACATCCTAACCTATGGACACCGTTATTCCCATAATCTTTTAGAAATTAAAGAAAAACACACACACACATCTTTAGACTTCCCTGGTGATCAAGAATCTACCACCAGTTCAGTTCCCGGTCTGGGAAGATCCCACATGCTTCGAGGCAACTAAGCACATGTGACACAACTGCTGAGCCCAAGCTCTAGAGCCCACAAGCCTCAACAACTACAGCTTTTGTGCCTAGAGCCCACGCTGAGCAACAAGAGAAGCCAGCACAAAGAAAAACCTATACAAAATGGAGTAGTCCCACCCTCACTGCAAACAGATAAAGTCTACGTGCAGCCATCAAGGTGTAACACAGCCAAAAACAATAAAATATGTACATAAATTTTTAGAAATGTATTTAAAAAAAGACAAGTGGTGCATATCAGACTGACAAAAGTAGCTTACAAACCAAGGAACATCAAAACTAATTGTGATTACTGCAACTTCTTGCCTTATGCATCCCCCTCCAGTGTTAGTCTCCCTGATCACAGTAAGTAGTAAAGTCTTAAACACCTTTGTCCTATTGACAGCTTGTATTGATGATATTTAGGGAGCAAACATTTGACAAGATTCAATGCCAAAGGTATGTCTGACGATCATGATTTAGTAAATTCATAAGCAACATAGTTTGGGCCTAGATTTAAAGATAGAATAAGACCCTTGCCTTGATTTCTAAAGTCTGCATTTTTGATTCAGTGGGATGATGGGATTCCCTCCAGGATAAATTTTGTGAAAGTACAAAGCAAAGTGTGAAACTAGATGGAACAACTTTTTGTTGTTGTTGATGTTGTTATTGGCACACTGATTTACTGATTAAAGGGGAATTGCTGTTCAGGCAGCAGGATTGGCAACTCAGTATGTGGTTTGCTTATAAGCCTGTGAACACAGAAATTTCTGCTCCTACTAGTTAAGGATTTTATCTTTTCCTAATCATTAAAGATGTGTTTGCATTAGCATATGGAGTGAAATACAAAGGCTCCATTTTAAATAAATGAAACAATTTGTCACTGCATGTGACAAGACTTCCTCCCTGTGATAATGAATACTTGTATAGGAGAGGAAATGCAAAGAACTGGGAATTGAAGTACAAAGAAGGAAGCTGAATCTCACCATATTGAAGACAGAGCTTTTGCTTTTAAGTGTAAATTTACCATTTATTATGTTCCCCCAGTGAAATAAAGGTATGTTCATTGTGTATTAACTATGACCTTGAAAATCACAAAGGAATGTACACAAAGGAGAAAAAATGAATTAGTTTGAACAACAAAAAATTTTCTTTAAGTTATCTAAAGTAAAGTGAATCTTTAAGGCTTTGAAAAAATGAACTTTGACTCCTTTTCTAATTATCAAGTAGAAACTCCCATAACTAATTATTTGCCTTACAAAGTTAAGTTTCCAATCCATATCACACTTGAAATAAAGTTTACTAAATGACAGGATTGTTCTGCTGAATTATTTCTTAAACTTATGGAAAGGAAAAGTTTACAATTATTTCCATACATAAAATGGGAATAATCATACTCTGAAGAAATCTAGCAAAACCAAAAACAGTAGAACAATTGCTGTATTTTATATTGTACAGCATCTTATAACCCAACACTGTAAATAAAACTCTGAAATGGTAAATTACTGTTTACAAAATAACTATAAATAGGATTTGAAAAAGGAAAAAAAATTATCATGAAAATTACGTGTTAGAGTCTGATTATGAAAATAAGACCTTACATAATTGTATGTCAGGCGAGTGTATTCTCCTTGCTTCTGTCTCATCAGAACAAAGATTTGGAGTGACGGACATTAAAGCCCTCAGCGCGTCACAGCTCTCGGGTCTTGGACCGACAGTGTTATAGCACTTTGACAGATCAGTGTTACAGCTCTATTTTATTTAGAAAATAGCAGGAAAATCCATCCTCAAGGCGTGAGGGCATGCTGACCCAAAGACGCGAAGATTCGAGAGTAGGGGTAGTGCATGAGAACGTGTGTGTGGTTGGGGGGGTGCAGACAGATAAAGACAAAGAGCGTGCACGTGTGGGAAAAACAGAGCTGGTCCTTTGGCTCCTCTTTTTACATTTTTTTCTCTCCCCCCCACCCCAACCAGGCCTGACCTATGTAAATTGGGCTAGCCAGGAGTGCTGTTTGTTCTATCTGAGGTCCTCACTCTGGTCCTCAGACCTTCCTTTGACCTTCGTTTGTTCTATTTTCACAGGCTTTTCCCTTCCTTGTCTTTTAGCCACCATCATTTTGGACTCCTGTTTCCTATTCTAATTATCTAACATATGGAAAAGACTAGAGGAGGAAAGGTATGAAAGAGAGATTTGGGAGATCAGGGGAAAGTCATTAATCTACATAACTGATATGGGCACAAAGTCAGGAATGTCAGAGGATCCTGGGAAACCAGTCACATCCAGCTACAAAATAAAATGCAGATGTAAAAGAAGTTAAGGAAAAAGGAGACGGCAAATTATTCAAATCGCATAACTGTTCCTTTTAAAGGTCTGCAGGCAAACATCTGATGGTGGGCTTTAATTGCTGTTGATCAGTATGGCTCACCATGATAAAACAAAAACAAGATGAAACCTGCTTTTTTCTGTCTCTCACAGTATCTAATCCAATGATCTTCAAAGAGGAAAAGTAGCTGCTTCATTTTGCCTCCCAATTCTCAAGCAATTCCTTATCTACCACCTTTAATCTAGAACATATAAGGCATAGACTTCTGGAAAACATAATTTTAGCTTGAAAGTTAGTCGCTCAGTCATGTCCAACTCTTTGTGACCCCATGGACTGTAGATTTCCAGGCTTCTCTGTCCATGGAATTTTCCAGCCAACAATACTGAAGTGGGTAGCCATTCCAACCTCTTGGAATGGGATCTTCCCAACCCAGGGATGGAACCTGCACTGCAGGCAGATTCGTTACCATCTAAGCTACCTTAACTTTTAATAAATTGACAAAAGTACAAACTGCCACAAAGTTAAATAGAAATACTTTTAAGTATTATAGTGATAATTAAATGCGTTAAAATTTATCTTGTACTGACCACGTTTCTGCTTTTGCATTTATAAGAAAGTATAAATTTACAAATGATAGAAATGTGTGTGATGTTAGTAAATTTGGACTGAATTTAATAGTATCTGAAAACAATCTATTACAGAAAAATGTAGAGACAGTTACAATGAGGACTACAAGAATAAGCACATTTATTATCTGTCACACTACAGAATTAATAGAAAACAGTTTCTTTGGTATACTCCAAATTAGCAAAATTACTAGAGAAATTACTCTAAAAACTATCTTAGGCAAACAGAACCACAGGGTTATTCGGCATGGCAATTGAATTAGAGTAGAATGAAGACTACATTTGTCCAATTTACATCTTCCTGTATATGGATAGATCCTCCTATACATGTGTTCACTAGAACCCCAGAATCAGGCTAGCTTTTGAAGGATTTTCTTAATATGTGAGGATTGATTAAGCAGAGAGAAATAATAAGAGGAGGTAAGATTTTTTTAACTTTATTTCATTTTTAATTTTCCTCAATTAAAAATTTTAATTGTACAATACAATAAGTATTCATAACTCTACTCAGAATGACAAATTTTTTAAAAGGGGCATATTTGTTTTATCTATGGATAGATGGATAGAGGGATGAATGGGTATTTAGATAATGCACAGATAATAGATAAACAGACAAATAGATGGTACAGTGAGTTTAAAACAATGACAGAGGTTCTCAGCTTCTCATGTCAAGAGATGAGGTTGGCTTCCAAACCCATGAATCTAGGATGGTCTTATGTCTTGCTTTGACCAATAGAATTTCATATAAGTGCTATCATGTGAGTTATGAATCTAGGCTTTGATATTTCCTCTCTTCCCTGTTAAAATTTTTCTATCATTTGAACCTGTTCTAGTCAACCTTTTGAGAGGCCAAATAGAGAAAAATCAAGGTACTCTAGTCAATCACCTGTTCCCAGAGGAGGTGATAGGTGTCAGTATTATGAGATAACCCAGGGAGAATGAGCAAAGTTATCCATCTGAGCTTTGATCCAATTGCCAATCAGAAATTTGGACATTAATAACTGATTGTTATATTAAGCCAATGCACTGAGTTTTGGGTGGTTTGTTTACAGAAGACAAATGGATACTTTATTTTAAGCCATTTATTAGTGAGTAGCAGACATAATAATAAATATTTCACCCTTACAATATAGCATACTAACTCCAAAGAGGAAAAAAATCTATATAATCCTAGTGTGATCACAGTCAAGAAATTTAATTTTGAACAATATTACCTAATATACATTTTTAAAATTTCCTATTCCAATAATGCTCATATTACCTTCATTTTTTATTCCAGTATAATCAAGGATCAAAGAAAAAAAAAGTCCTAAGGAAGCCTCTAGAAAACTACTAGAGCTCAGTAGTGAATTTTATAAAGTTGCAGGATACAAATATAATGCATAGAAATCTCTTGCATTCCTATGCACTAAAAACAAAATATCAGAAAGAGAAATTATGGAAATAACCCCAATTATCATTGCAACAAAAGGATAAAATACCTAGGAATAAATCTACCCAAGGAGGCAAAAGATCTGTGCTGAAAAAAGCTATAGGATACTAATGACAGAATACAAACATGACACAAACAGATGGAGACATACCACATTCTTGGATTAGAAGAATCAATATTGTGAAAATGACTGTACTACCCAAAGCAACTTACAGATTCAATGCAATTCCTATCAAATTACCAATGGCATTTTTTACAGAATTAGAACAAAAAATTTTACTACTTGTATGGAAACACAAAAGACCCTGAATAGCCAAAGCAATCTTAACAACAACAACAAAAAAACAGCTGGAGAAATCAGGCATCCTGATTTCACATTATACTTCAAAGCTACAGTAATCAAGACACTATGTTACTGACATGAAAACAGAAATACAGATCAATTGAACAGGATAAAAAGCCAAGGAAGAAATCCATGCAACTATGATCACCTAATTTATGACAAAGGAGGCAAACATATACAGTGTAGAAAAGACAGTCTCTTTAATAAGCGGTGCTTGAAAAGCTGAACAGTATATGTAAAAGAATGAAATTAGAGGGACTTCCTTGTTTGGTGGTCTAGTTGTTAAGATTCCATACTTCCAATGTAGATGGCACAAGTTCAGTTCCTGGTAAGGGAACTAAAATCCCACATGTGGCATGGTGAAACCAAAAATAAAAAAAGAATTATATTAGAACACTCACTAACACCATATAAAAAATAAACTCAAAATGGATTAAAGACATACATGTAAGAGTGGATACTATAAAACTCCTAGAGGAAAAACATTATAAGAAGATCTTTTNATGGAGACATACCACATTCTTGGATTAGAAGAATCAATATTGTGAAAATGACTGTACTACCCAAAGCAACTTACAGATTCAATGCAATTCCTATCAAATTACCAATGGCATTTTTTACAGAATTAGAACAAAAAATTTTACTACTTGTATGGAAACACAAAAGACCCTGAATAGCCAAAGCAATCTTAACAACAACAACAAAAAAAACAGCTGGAGAAATCAGGCATCCTGATTTCACATTATACTTCAAAGCTACAGTAATCAAGACACTATGTTACTGACATGAAAACAGAAATACAGATCAATTGAACAGGATAAAAAGCCAAGGAAGAAATCCATGCAACTATGATCACCTAATTTATGACAAAGGAGGCAAACATATACAGTGTAGAAAAGACAGTCTCTTTAATAAGTGGTGCTTGAAAAGCTGAACAGTATATGTAAAAGAATGAAATTAGAGGGACTTCCTTGTTTGGTGGTCTAGTTGTTAAGATTCCATACTTCCAATGTAGATGGCACAAGTTCAGTTCCTGGTAAGGGAACTAAAATCCCACATGTGGCATGGTGAAACCAAAAATAAAAAAAGAATTATATTAGAACACTCACTAACACCATATAAAAAATAAACTCAAAATGGATTAAAGACATACATGTAAGAGTGGATACTATAAAACTCCTAGAGGAAAAACATTATAAGAAGATCTTTTTGACTCACTTCTTAGAGTAATAAAAAGAAAAACAAAAATAAACAAATGGGACTTAATTGAACTTAAAAGAGTTTGCACAGCAAAGAAAACCATAAATGAGATGAAGAGACAACCCTCAGAATGGGAAAACATATTTGCAAATCAAGCAGCTGACAAGGGAGTAATCTCCAAAATATAAAAACAGCCATGAAGCTCATAAAGAATCTGCCTGCAATGCAGGAGCCACAGGAGGCATGGGTTCAATCCCTGGGTCAGAAAGGTACCCTGGAGGGGGAAATGGCTACCCACTCCAGTATTCTTGCCTGGAGAATCCCCATGGACAGAGGAGCTTGGTGGGTGACAGTCTATGGAGTCACAGAGAGTTGGACACAACTGAAGTGACTTAGCATGGCATGGTACATGAAATTCAGTGTCAAAAAATGCATGGAAGCCCTAAATAGACATTTCTTCAAAGAAGACATTAGATCACCAAGAAGTGCATGAAAAGATGCTCAAGATATCACTAATTATTAGGGAAATGCAAATCAAAGCTACAATCAGGTATTGCCTCACACCAGTCAGAATGGCCATTATCAAAATATCTGCAAACAATAAATGCTAGGGAGGATGTGGGAAAAAAATGGAATCCTCTTGTACTATTGCTAGAAATGTATGGAAAATAGTATGGAGGCTCTTTAAAAAAACTAAAAGCAACTGACAAACAACTAATCTCAAAAATATACAAGCAACTTATGCAGCTCAACTCCAGAAAAATAAACAACCCAATNTTTGAATGTAAGTTCAAATTCTTTAATGTTTATATTTTATTTAAGTGTGCTGTCCTTTTTTGAATCAAATTTGGTAATTTAAAATTTCCTGGAAAGCTATCAATTGCACCTAGCTTTTCTAATTTATTGGCATACAGTTTACTCTGGTTATTGTTTCACATCTATTTCCATTTCTATTTACCAGTTTTGATTTGATTTTTTTTTCATTCTTAATTGTATTTATCCATGCCTTCCCCTTTTAACTTCCTGTAACTATTATTGCTGGACATTTGTAATTTTTTCTTCAAAGAACAAGCATAAAATTCAATCTTTGTTTTTGTATCTATTTTTTAATATCTGCTTTTATGAACATTATTTGCTTGTTTGAATTTTCTTTCAATTTGTTCTACTATGAAATTTTTTGTAATTGCTTTTTGTTTTCAAAATTATTTTGTGATAAATTTATTTTTTGCACTATATATACCTACAGTTTTCATGAATTTAACAAAGCTTTTCCTAAATATTACTTTATTTTAATATGACAATAATTGATAAAATTTTATTTCTATTTTCCTGACATTGCTTCTTTTCAGACTTCCTGGCCTATTTTTAGTTATATGATGTCTTTTAAAAATAAATATTAATAGTTTTATTAGTATATAGTATGATCAATAAAGTTAGTAAGATGAAAGAAAAAACAGGGAGGGAGTAGTATTATTGTCTTAGTGGAGGAATCTGAGATATTTTTAGATAGCTTATAATGTTATTGTATAAAACCATATTTAATGTTCATCTTTAAAAAATAAAAAGTTTCTACAACAAAAAAGAAAGCAAAGTCTTAGGTGTTCCATATGCAGTGACTCCTTATGCACTTAGANGAGTAGTATTATTGTCTTAGTGGAGGAATCTGAGATATTTTTAGATAGCTTATAATGTTATTGTATAAAACCATATTTAATGTTCATCTTTAAAAAATAAAAAGTTTCTACAACAAAAAAGAAAGCAAAGTCTTAGGTGTTCCATATGCAGTGACTCCTTATGCACTTAGAGTTTTCTACAATTCTTTGAATTTGAGAAATCACAGAATTGAAAAATAAATTAATAAAAATTTGTAATAAATTACTGGGCCACCATCTGACAACTCTCCTAATTTTTATCAAAAGTGTTAAATCAGAAAGAAGATCATTAGGAAACAAATCCAGTGGGAAAAAAAAGCCAATAGGAAAAGTATCATTATTTCCAAGAACAATATAGCTAGAACATACAAAATTCAACACAAGGGAAAAAAAAACTGATTTAACTGTCTCACTCATTGCCCAAATTTTTGTACACAGGCACTCTCCGGCTAATGTGTTGTTTGATAATGTTCACCAAAGAATTTATGCATATACTCTCAAGATTAGAGGCCAGATATTCTACATTCAGAAGAAAAGAGAGAGATGAGTTTCATCTGCAGCAGAAAACTATAAAACATCCTCACTTAGAACACTTTAAGATATTTAAATGAGTTACAGGGAGAATACCTAACAGGAAATTTAAAGAAAATAAAAATTACAATTTAATATGAAACATCGCTGCTTGTAAATATCTCTCCAGGATAGAATTCAAAATGCCATGTTTATAGAAACACTTTTTTTAATCTTACAAAAGCATTCCATATGCTCAATATAATCCTTTTTGCCAGTATGAATAAAACATAAACATTGTATCATGAAGGAATGTGGAATTATTTCTCTTTATACTATTAAAAATCAGGAATCCCCCTGTAAGATAGTTTTTAGGTGACAGAAGTGACTTTTATACCTTTATATTTCTATGATATGTGTACCTGTTTTACAGGACCTTATAAAACTGTTTATTGTGAGTATTGCAGAGGACTAACACAGTTATTTATTGGATAGATCTGAGTATCTAGAGTTAAGCTAGTAGCCGAAATGAATTAAGATTTCAATAAGCCACTTTATTCAGTTAAAGAAAGGCAAATTTAACAGTGAAATCTGTAATATTATAATTCAAAAATGCTCATAGGTGTTCTAATTTATGTTTTTGCTGTGGTGCTGGGGATTAGAACAACCTTGTGGTTGAATGTGTTTGCATTGCATGCGGGGTCATTGTTGTTAAGTGGATAAGTCATTCTTTCATGGTCATTGTATCAATGTTGGTCATTAGTTCAGTGAACAATATGCTATAAACTCTGTTCCAGGCACAGTGTTAGGTGTGTCATTCTTCTTTCATGCACGTGCTTTCTATTTTTATCATATTCTGAACCTAGTCTTCTTTAGTTGTCAGGTGCTTTGCTAGAAAATTGAAGAGCTGGATAATGCATTTGGACTTCAGATTTGGGAGAGAATAGAAGCCATAGTTTTGTTAAAATGTAAACATGACTAGATTGTTGGCAAATGGGTTTGGAACTTCCTGGCAGGTACCTTATTGTTTTAACAATGGGGGGAGGGGAGAGGTGGTGTGAGATGAATTGAGAGATTGAGATGGATGTATGTAAACTGCCATGCGTGAAACAGATATCTATTGGGAACCTGCTGTATAGTGCAGGGAGCTCAGCTTGATGCTCTGTGGTGACCTAGATGAGCAGGATGGAGGCGGGAGGTGGGAGGGAGGTGAAAGAGGGAGAGGATATATGTATACATATAGCTGACTTATTTTATTGCGCAGCAGGAACTAGCACAACATTGTAAAGCAACTATACCCCAGTTAAAAAAAATAAATAAATGAATGAGTTGAAGCTTTGAGTTAAGAAGATTCTCTTTGCTTGATCTAAATTNGATGCTCTGTGGTGACCTAGATGAGCAGGATGGAGGCGGGAGGTGGGAGGGAGGTGAAAGAGGGAGAGGATATATCTATGCATATAGCTGACTTATTTTATTGCGCAGCAGGAACCAGCACAACATTGTAAAGCAACTATACCCCAGTTAAAAATAAATAAATAAATGAATGAGTTGAAGCTTTGAGTTAAGAAGATTCTCTTTGCTTGATCTAAATAGTTTCTTTGCCTTTCAATTAATAATTCCATCAGAAGTAACCTCAAATGTCTCACAACTATTTTCCTATAATCATTCTTATGTGCTCTTTAGTTTTCTGTATCACTAATACCATAATTGGTGGTAAGCTACTGTGAGGATTTCTCTATAAGCATACATCAGATAATAAAGAATATTAGAAAGTTAACTATTTGAAGTACAAAAAAATTTCATTGAATTGTTCACAATAAAGGAGCTCAGTTCAGTTCAGTCGCTCAGTCGTGTCCGACTCTGCCACCCAATGAATCTCAGCACGCCAGGTCTCCCTGTCCATCACCAACTCCCGGAGTTCACTTAGACTCACGTCCATCGAGTCAGTGATGCCATCCAGCCATCTCATCCTCTGTCATTCCCTTTTCCTCCTGCCCCCAATCCCTCCCAGCATCAGAGTCTTTTCCAATGAGCCAACTCTTCGTATAAGGTGTCCAAAGTACTGGAGTTTCAGCTTTAGCATCATTTCCTCCAAAGAAATCCCAGGACTGATCTTTAGGATGGACTGGTTTGATCTCCTCCTTGCAGTCCAAGGGACTGAAGAGTCTTCTCCAACATTACAGTTAAAAGCATCAATTCTTCAATGCTCAGTTTTCCTCACAGTCCAACTCTCACATCCATACATGACCATAGGAAAAACCAGGAGCTGCTGCTGCTGCTGCTGCTGCTGCTGCTAAGTTGCTTCAGTCGTGTCCGACTCTGTGCGACCCAGTAGATGGAAGCCCACCAGGCTCCCCAGTCCCCAGGAGTCTCCAGGCAAGAACACTGGAGCTAGTCAGTAAGTATACATTATTCACGGCCAAACATACTCCTAAATAGTAAAGGAGGGAATTAAAATATACTTAATACTTCCACAAATACTTTAACATTAAAACATAAAATAGAAATAAAAATCATCTGTATGAACATCCTCATCCATATATAAATTAAAGATTGAATTGCATAATCATTGCAAAGCTTTTATTTCTTTGTTTTTTACTTGAATTCTACCCTATGAAAGAATAGTAAGCAGCTTGGATTTTAAAGAGGCTGAAACCATTGTGGAAAGAGGAAGCACAGATGAATACTTATGGGTTAAGGAGGGACATTTAGAGATTCTGATGTTGGAGAATGTAAACTGAGCGCCATTTACTGCTTTCAGCACTTTTCCTTTTATATATGCCTTCACAAGCTTAAAATTTTGTATAAAAACAAGGATTGTGCTGGACAAGGTCAATGGTGTCTGCATTAAGAAAATAGGTACATTTTTAAATAAGAAGAGATCAACATAAAATACTATGATAAGGATTATAAAATAGAAAGAAAGGTAAGATTTGAAATCAGTTTGACTTACAAAGTGATAACAACACATACTTATGAAGCTAGAATGATAGCAATTACTTTTCAGAGAGAGAATAACCTCTATTTCTGGAGGTGAAAATCATTATATATTCACATATTAGTTTAGCTTGACCTCTAAGTGTCTGTTTTTACATAGCTGACTTTGTAAATTCACTCAGGTTCATGTATTCTTCATTTACCATATGTTCATAATTATGCTTAAACTTAACATAATTAGAGCTCCAGGGTCAATATAGGGTCAGATGAAAATCCTGCTAATGAAGACAATTACTTCAGCAGAGCTCAATTTATAAACTGTTTACTCTTTTCTGAATCAGGAGGTATTATGGTAGAGTTCCAGTCAGCAAAACCAGGGCNACATGAATTTGAGCAAACTCCAGGAGATGGGATGGTGAAAGACAAGGAAGGACTTGGCCTGCTGCAGTCTGTGGGGTGGCAAAGAGTTAAGCAAACAACAGCAAATGCAAATAGGTAATTCTTTAAAAAGAAAAAGAAAATGAATTCCCGGTTTTGGGGCTACTTAAATCTTTGACAGACAGCTGATAGCCCAGTGTAGGGGCTGTCTCTTATACTCATCTTACTACATATTCCAAAGTGTGCCTCTAGAGGGGCCAAATCATTTTCTCAGAAGGCTATTTATACATGCAAGAAGGCAATAGGAGTTCAAACTCCAGTCTTTTGAATTTTATTACATTTACCTTGCAATTAGAAAAATCTATTTAAAGGCTACTTTTCCATATGTTGCTGTGTAGTAAAATATGTTGACAATTATTTGTAAATTAATCATAATTCATGTGATCACATAGTCACATTACAAAAGAAAGTGAAAGTAGAAGAGCTAAAATAATTTTGTTCAACAATCTCGAAGTTTTTTTATTCAAACATTTCCTAATATAAGCCCAAGCATATGATTATTCATTATGGTAAATTTAATGACCACTTCACCTCTGATTTCTGCTGTACAACATCCAGCAGCCATTGAACATGGATGTATGAGAATGTCAAAGTATTTTTATATGAATTACTTTATGCAGTCACTTCATTTTGTAGAGGATGTGTGAATACCAGAAGGACTGATTTATCTAGTATCAAGTAATTCACTGTGAAAATATGATTATAGCCTACATCTTTTGATTTCCAGATTAAGATTTATTCCTCTGCATAACACTGTATCTTGCTACTATTTTAAATTCTTTGTAGATGACTTAACATGGTGATTTTTCTGGAGTAATGTCAGTTTTCTTTCCAATCTCAAAGAAGGGTTGTGCCAAATAATGTTCAAATGACTGTAGAATTGTGTTCATTTCATATGTCACTAAAGTTNAGGAGTCTCCAGGCAAGAACACTGGAGCTAGTCAGTAAGTATACATTATTCACGGCCAAACATACTCCTAAATAGTAAAGGAGGGAATTAAAATATACTTAATACTTCCACAAATACTTTAACATTAAAACATAAAATAGAAATAAAAATCATCTGTATGAACATCCTCATCCATATATAAATTGAAGATTGAATTGCATAATCATTGCAAAGCTTTTATTTCTTTGTTTTTTACTTGAATTCTACCCTATGAAAGAATAGTAAGCAGCTTGGATTTTAAAGAGGCTGAAACCATTGTGGAAAGAGGAAGCACAGATGAATACTTATGGGTTAAGGAGGGACATTTAGAGATTCTGATGTTGGAGAATGTAAACTGAGCGCCATTTACTGCTTTCAGCACTTTTCCTTTTATATATGCCTTCACAAGCTTAAAATTTTGTATAAAAACAAGGATTGTGCTGGACAAGGTCAATGGTGTCTGCATTAAGAAAATAGGTACATTTTTAAATAAGAAGAGATCAACATAAAATACTATGATAAGGATTATAAAATAGAAAGAAAGGTAAGATTTGAAATCAGTTTGACTTACAAAGTGATAACAACACATACTTATGAAGCTAGAATGATAGCAATTACTTTTCAGAGAGAGAATAACCTCTATTTCTGGAGGTGAAAATCATTATATATTCACATATTAGTTTAGCTTGACCTCTAAGTGTCTGTTTTTACATAGCTGACTTTGTAAATTCACTCAGGTTCATGTATTCTTCATTTACCATATGTTCATAATTATGCTTAAACTTAACATAATTAGAGCTCCAGGGTCAATATAGGGTCAGATGAAAATCCTGCTAATGAAGACAATTACTTCAGCAGAGCTCAATTTATAAACTGTTTACTCTTTTCTGAATCAGGAGGTATTATGGTAGAGTTCCAGTCAGCAAAACCAGGGCATGGTAATAGTAAAATGTCCTCTTGTATCTTACTACATATTCCAAAGTTTGCCTCTAGAGGGGCCAAATCATTTTCTCAGAAGGCTATTTATACATGCAAGAAGGCAATAGGAGTTCAAACTCCAGTCTTTTGAATTTTATTACATTTACCTTGCAATTAGAAAAATCTATTTAAAGGCTACTTTTCCATATGTTGCTGTGTAGTAAAATATGTTGACAATTATTTGTAAATTAATCATAATTCATGTGATCACATAGTCACATTACAAAAGAAAGTGAAAGTAGAAGAGCTAAAATAATTTTGTTCAACAATCTCGAAGTTTTTTTATTCAAACATTTCCTAATATAAGCCCAAGCATATGATTATTCATTATGGTAAATTTAATGACCACTTCACCTCTGATTTCTGCTGTACAACATCCAGCAGCCATTGAACATGGATGTATGAGAATGTCAAAGTATTTTTATATGAATTACTTTATGCAGTCACTTCATTTTGTAGAGGATGTGTGAATACCAGAAGGACTGATTTATCTAGTATCAAGTAATTCACTGTGAAAATATGATTATAGCCTACATCTTTTGATTTCCAGATTAAGATTTATTCCTCTGCATAACACTGTATCTTGCTACTATTTTAAATTCTTTGTAGATGACTTAACATGGTGATTTTTCTGGAGTAATGTCAGTTTTCTTTCCAATCTCAAAGAAGGGTTGTGCCAAATAATGTTCAAATGACTGTAGAATTGTGTTCATTTCATATGTCACTAAAGTTGCGCTCAACATCCTTAAATCTAGGGTTCAGTAGTGGACCAAGAACTTCTAGATGTACAAGCTGAGTTTAGAAAAGGAAGAGGAAGCAGAGATCAAATTGCCAACATTCACTGGATTATAGAGAAAGCAAGGGAATTCCAGGAAAAAAAAATCTTTATATCTGCTTCATTGACTAGACTAAAGCCTTTGACCATGTGGATCACAACAAATTGTGGAAAATTCTTCAAGGGATGAAATACCAGACCACCTTATCTGCCTCCTGTGAAACATGTATGCAGGTCAAGAAGCAAGAGTGAGAACTAGACATGGAACAGTGGATTGGTTCCAAATTGGGAAAAGAGTAACCAAGGTTTATACTGTCACCTTGTTTATTTAACTTATATGTACAGTACATCATGCAAATGCCGGGATGGATGAATTATAAGCTGGAATCCAGATTGTGGGCAGAAATATCAACAACCTCACATATGCAGATGACAGCACTCTAATGGCAGAAAGTGAATAGGAACTAAAGAGCCTCTTGATCTGAGTGAAGGAGGAGAGAAAAAAACTGGCTTAAAACTCAACATTCAAAATGCTATGATCATGGCATCCCATTACTCCATGGCAAATAGAAGGGAGAAATGTGGAAGCAGTGACAGATTTTATTTTCTTGGGTTCCAAAATCATTGCAGATGTGACTGCAGCCATCTATTTAAAAGACACTTGTTGCTCCTTGGAAGGAAAGCTATGACAAACCTAGACAGCTTATTAAAAAGCAAAGATATCACTTCGCTGACAAAATTTCATATAGTCAAAGCTATGATTTTTCCATTAGTTATGTAAAGATATGAGAGTTGGATCATAAGGAAGGCTAAGTGCTGAAAAATTGGTGATTTCTAATTGTGGTGCTAGAGAAGACTCTTGAGAATTCCCTTGTACTCTCAAGGAGATCACTCAAGGAGAACTCTCAAGGAGATCAAACCAATCAATCCTAAAGGAAATCAACCCTGAATATTCATTGGAAGGACTGGTGCTGAAGCTGAAGCTCGAACACTTTAGCCACCTAATGCGAAGAGCAGACTTATAAGAAAAGACCCTAATGCTGGGAAAGATCGAGAGCAGGAGAAAGGAGTGACAGAGGATGANATTCATTGGAAGGACTGGTGCTGAAGCTGAAGCTCCAACACTTTAGCCACCTAATGCGAAGAGCAGACTTATAAGAAAAGACCCTAATGCTGGGAAAGATCGAGAGCAGGAGAAAGGGGTGACAGAGGATGAGATGGTTGGATAGCATCACAATACAAAGGACATGAATTTGAGCAAACTCCAGGAGATGGGATGGTGAAAGACAAGGAAGAACTTGGCCTGCTGCAGTCTGTGGGGTGGCAAAGAGTTAAGCAAACAACAGCAAATGCAAATAGGTAATTCTTTAAAAAGAAAAAGAAAATGAATTCCCGGTTTTGGGGCTACTTAAATCTTTGACAGACAGCTGATAGCCCAGTGTAGGGGCTTCCTACACTGGGGCTTCCCTGATGGCTTTGTGGTAAAGATTTCCTCCTGCAATGCAGGAGCTGCAAAAGAGTGAGACACGACTTAGCAACTAAACAAAAACAAAGGGGTGACATTGCTCTTGATGTAGCACTTTGACAGCTCATTTGATGGTGTGTTGTGATTTCAGCTTAGAATTTAAAACGTTGCTTGAAAATAATTCATGAACTAAAAAAATATACATTGTGTATAACAAAATATAAAACCTGTAGTATTACTCAGGTGATGAACACATTTCTGGAAATTTCAAAAGCAAAATAGTAAATAAATATATAGGATTCCTCTCTGAGCCAGAAAATTTTAAAATACAAATTGATCATACATCCAAAAGCTGGCCCAGTAACATTATTCAATTTTGTTTTCAATTAGAAGCACGGCAGTACTAATAATGTAGCAAAGAATTACATCCCCACTGAACCAGCAGATAAAATTTCTCCACTAGTTCTGTAATATCTCAAAAATACTTCCACACATCCATCTGAAATTTTTTCTGTATTTTCATGCAATTGCTATTTGTCGCTAAAATAGAGGCACAAAAGGGCAGATAATACTATTCTATTACCCCATCAAATATGAATTGCCATACTAGTCACATCAGACTAGAAAGAAATATGAAAATCGAAAGCTGAATGTAAATTATCTGGACCAATTTCTAGCTTATGAATATATTTCTTTACGAATATACAAAAGGAGAAATTGCAGGAAAAAAACCACTATGAACTGTGAAAATGTTCTGGGTTCAGGTTTTTTTTAAAAGAGATAATATTGATTAAATGGATAGTTTCTTTTTATTTGAAAAAGATCAGTTTATCTTCTACGGTTTGAATATTTATTGTTTAGTTCCTAAGTCACGTCTGACTCTTTTGCAACCCCCTGGACTGTAGGCCACCAAGTTGTCCTGTCCATAGGATTTCCCAGGCAAGAATACTGGAGTGGATTGCCATTTCCTTCTTCAGGAGATCTTCTTGACCCAGGAATTGAACCTGAGTCTCCTGCATTGCAGATAGAGTCTTTACCACTGAGCCACCAGGGAAAGTGAAAGTGAAGCTGCTTAGTCGTGTCCGACTCTTTGAGACCCCATGGACTATAGCCTACCAAGCTCCGCCCTCCCTGGGATCTTGCCAACCCAGGGATCGAACCCGGGCCTCCCACATTGCGGGCAGACGCTTTAACCTCTGAGCCACCAGGGAAGCTGGAGCCACTGAGGAAGTCCCTGTATATTTATGTCATCCTTTGGGAGGTGATTAGGTCATGAGCACAGAGCCCTCATAAATGACGTCAGTGCCCTTATTAAAAGAAGCTCCAAACGACTCCCAGCCCCTTCTAACCTATATAATGAGAAGTCTGCAACTTGGAATAGGGCCCTCACCTGACCATGCTGGCACCCTAAATTTGGACTTTCAGCTTCTAGAACTGAAAGAAAGAAAATGTTGTTGCTTTTAAGCCTCCCAGTCTGTGGTATTTTGTTATAGCATTGTAAATGGATTAAGACACTCTCTTTAGAGATTTCCTGTATGAAAACAGTCCCAATTCTGTTTAGTTAAATGTAGTACTCTTCAGGCCCTCGATGTGAAAAATTTTGTTTGTGTGTGTGTGCTTAGTCATGTCCGATTCTGTGTGGCCTTTTGGACTGAAGTCTGCCAGGCTGCTCTGCCCATGGAATTTTCCAGGCAAGAATACTGGAGCAGATTGCCATTTCCTACTCTAGGGAGTCTTCCTGACCCAGGGATCAAACTTGCATCTCCTGCTTGGCAGGCAGGTTCTTTACCACTAGGAATACATGGGACTACCTAGCAAGTCCATTGAGTTCACAATGCGTGCTTTCCTAAGGTTTGAGCTACTTTTATACACTCTATATTTCCAACATCTTCAATCCAAAGAGCCTAAATCTTAGCTTAAATCATAGCTTAAAACTTGCTAAAGGTAAAACAGTGGTTATAGCTTACTGTATTCCACTGGATTAACTCTGATTCTTGTAGGATCTATCCATATTCACAGTTTGCCTGAAATTCAGATATCTGATATCCAGAGTCAAGTTTTTTTGATAATGATGATAAAATATAATTTTAATTATATATTATAAAATTATGTCTTTTAAAAAGTGCAACACTGAATCAAATGAGATAGAGCAACTGCATGTATTAGCAAAGAAAAGCAAATCTATAATTGAAGTAAGGACAGTTGCTTGAAGAAAATGCATAAAGCATCACATAATAATGTACTGAATCTTTCCTGCTGCTGCTGCTAAGTCGCTTTAGTCGTGTCTGACTGAATCTGTAGGCTAGATATTTATTCTTCCTCTTTTTAGTATTATCTCTTTATCCATTTTTCTTTTTATTCATTTGCATTCACTAGGACAAGTTCCCTTCATGTACTGGTTATAAGTTCCTTATTATGTTCACATTGCGCCTGGTAACTGGTCATAAATCTTTGTTTATGAATAAAAATATCTGGATGAAACTGGACCTAGTACACATAAATGGATAAAGTATAATGAGACATTTCAACAAATGGCCTGGATATAAGACTATCTCAGATGACTATTTTTGAGAATAACTTTTCTGGATACCAGCAATAAAAATTTACAGTGAAAAATATCTTGTCCATAACCCACCCTCATAAAATATATAAAATAGTACAACATTATGTAGAACCTGAGTGAAATAAGATTTTACTAATATACAAGCACTGAATCAATGAAAAGACAAATCATGCTAATATAAAGATCTCAGTTTTAATATTTATTTATTTAACTTGAGGTCAAAGTGTCTCAAATGACAATAATCTCGAAGTGTCATTTTTTCTTATTCAAAAACTAAGGTGCTTCTAAACTTGTTATTAAATAAGAGGTAAAAATAGCTACAAATAGTTTGAAACAAGGTAAAACTAATATTTTCCTACCAGATATGAAAACACAACTCTTTGCAACCCCATGGATTATACAGTCCATGGAATTATCCAGGCGAGAATACTGGAGTGGGTAGCCTTTCCCTTCCCCAGGGAATCTTCCAAACACAGGAATTGAACCAGGGTCTCCTGCATTGCAGGCAGATTCTTTACCAACTAAGCTATGAGGTAAGCCCATTTAACCAGTGCTGGCAGAGCCTGGTGGGCTGCCATCTATGGGGTTGCACAGAGTCGGATATGACTGAAGTGACTTAGCAGCAACAGCAGTAGTTAAAAGAGGGCTTCCCAGGTGGCGCTAGTGGGAAAGAACCCACCTGACAATGAAGGAGAGGTAAGAGAGGTGGGTTCTATCCCTGGGTTGGGACGATCTCCTGGAGGAGGGCATGGCTACTTACTCCAGTATTCTTGAGTGGAGAATCCCCACAGACAGAGGAGCCTGGCAGGTTACAGTGTTGTATAGGGTCCATAGAGTCATAAAGAGTCAGACACAACTGAACCAACTTAGCACACACGCACTCACATAGTTAAAAGAAAGTTGAACTATTTTAAGAATAAACAGGAATTTAACACAAATAGAAAAAGATAAAAAGAAGCAACATTATTATCAGTATTTTGGTGTTAGAATTAATCATATTTTTAAGAACTTGGAAATTAGCTTACTCTCAAAGAGCTGAACTGTGAAATTAGCACTCAATTATGCATATAAAATTATCATAAAATAGTCATACAATTGGGTACATTGTAAAGCATCAGTTGACTAATGACAAACAAAGCAAGCAATTTTGGTTTTTTCTTTCTTTCTTTCTTTTCTTTTTTTTTTTTTTTACCATGTCCCTTGGCTTGCAGGATCTTAATTCCCCAACCAAGGATTGAACACAGTCCCAGGAAATGAAGGCATCCCTGGTAGTTCAGTTGGTGAAGAATCTGTGTGGAATGTGGGAGACCCAGATTCAATCCCTGGTTCAGGAAGATGCCCTGGAGAAGGAAATGGTAACCCACTCCAGTATTCTTGCCTGGAAAATCCTATGGACAGAGGAACCTGGCAAGCTACAGTCCATGGGGTCTCAAGAGTCAGACATGACTTAGTGACCACCACCACCAGGAAGTGAAAGCACAAAGACCTAACCATTGGATTTCCTGGAAATTTCCATCCCAGCTTTTTTAAATTATTATTTTCTGAGCTATGTGCCCCTCTGCCTTATTGAAATAAAAGCACTGATCCTGGTGACATGAGTGCATGGTCATTGTGGCAGTTAACACTTCTCACTGTAAATAAATTGATTGGCATATGACTTTGTGAATTTGATTTAGATATATCATTCCTAGAAGAAAAACCTATTTTTGATGTGTTGACAAATTAGGACTTGGACGATGGCAAGCAGGAAGTCAGACCCTGAAATACAGCAAATTCATCATGGAATTGCCTTTCTAAGAAAAGTTGTAGGAGGCTGCCTGATGGCTTTCTTTTGATGATGCCTGACTTGACTGCTGGTGTACATGATTTTCTTTAGTAAATATCATAATTGGTAAAATTTTGTTTTATTCAATAAAATACATTGAGAAATTAGCGAGAAATTGATGTGTTTCTCTCACATTCACAAAACAATTCCAATTGTACAAAAGTATTAACCAAAAAAAATGAACAGTTTAAAAAGCTGGAAAAAATGTAGGTGAATGTTCACCTTATTTCTGAATGAGAATAACATTCTGTATGTCAAAATGATAGAATATATCATAAAATGAAAGATTAATATACTTGACCTAAAACATTTAAAATGTATGAATTAAAAAAATTAAAATTACAAGTTGAAAATAAAATATCAACTATTGGTAATAAAGCAATCAGATAATACCCAGAGTCTATGAGGATATTCTAAAGAAAGTGTTTGAACCCACAAATAATGTAAGTGGCAAATCTGGAGAGAGTTCACAAAAGAAGAAATGCATATGATTGATAAATTCATGAAAATGTACTCATTCTGACAGAAATAAGTGCAAATTAACAGAAATGAAGTAAATTTTTAAACTATCAAATCAGCAATAATTAACAATATTAATATTTAAAGCTTCAGTGAGACAGGTAAACTCTCATACTGCTTGTTCAAAAGTAAAATAATTTAAACTTTTTGGAAAACAATTTGTTGATATTTATACGTCTATTGATCTTTTCCCAAAAAGGGAAAGAAAAGTAAATTCTTTTTCCTACAGGAAAGAAAACATTTCTAACTCAGGCAACGTAGGGTACTCATTCAGTTCAGTTCATTTCAGTTTTTCAATCGTGTCTGACTCTTTGCGACCCCATGAATCGCAGCAAGCCAGGCCTCCCTGTCCATCACCAACTCCTGGAGTTCACTCAGACTTATGTCCATCGAGTCAGTGATGCCATCCAGCCATCTCATCTTCTGTCGTCCCCTTCTCCTGCCCCCAATCCCTCCCAGCATCAGCATCTTTTCCAATGAGTCAACTCTTCGCATGAGGTGGCCAAAGTACTGTAAATACAAAATTTAAAGAGCTGGGACTTCCCTGGTGGTCCAGAGGTTAAGAATCTACCTGGCAGTGCAGAGGATGTGGGATGGTTCTTGGTTGGAGACCAAGATCTCACATGCCCAACCTCACAACTAGAGTGTCCATTCACTGCACCCAAAGATCTCACACAATGCAACATAGATCCCACTTGCTGCAACTAAGACCTGATGCAGCCAAAGAAATAAATCTAGTTTTTAAACAGCAATTCTAAATATGCAAATCTGTACTGCTTATATTTCAGTGGTACTGGGGCCTCTGAAATTTTTGCCAAACTATTTTCAGAACAGGTTTGAAGACAAATCTAATCTCATTCTCTGTATCTTTCACTCTCTCTCTCTCTCTCGAGGTGGTAGTGAGGAAACAAATAAGGAACTAGTTCTGTAAGATGGAACACTCACACACACACACATACACAGACACTGTAGTTTGGATTCTTTGGGAGCACACAAAGAATACACATATACACAAAGGGGCTAATTCCCAGTGTCGAGGTTCCTGAGTGTGCTCTACAAGGTAATTCATTTTCACAATAACCCATTATTCTCGCTCTGTTGGTTCACTTTTCCTTCCTTCTCTTCTCATCAGTTCATTACAGCAGGTGGCACATTCTCATAGATAAATGTCAGACATGATTTTAAAAAGAGAAATTATTCTTAAATATTTGGAATTTTAACATACAGTATTATAATTCTTCCTTGGAGACTTTTTGGAAGTGCTAGAGATGTGGTGTTTGCCAAGGGCGTGCCTGTGGGGAATGTGCAAGAAGGAAGCAGATTTGACTTCGGTAATTGTTGAGGTACTCAGTAGCTTTTATGCCCCATGAAATATGTTCATGTTTAATACAAGTTCTGTCATATCTAGTATTAGACTCAAATCTCTCTGTGTGTTCTGTGGTACAGAAAGAGCATGTAACTCAGCAGAAACACACTCCTACCAGATCTTGCATTCCTCAATCATTAAGGATTTCAATGCTTTCCAAAAGAGAAATATTGTATTTAAAGGATTTAGATATGTTTATTACATTCTTTTACACAAAAAAAATTTCTTTTGAATCTAGGTTCTATCACCTCATGGACAAATACTTATCTTGCACATGTTTCTCATTTATAAATGATGACGATATTCCATTGGGTGGTAATGACAATTAAGTGAGACGATTCACTAGGATGTCTAATGCATATGGTAAATAATAGATATTTTATTATCATTACTATTATTGTTATTATCATCATTATTACCTGTTCATGAAAGAACAGTGGGAGATTAGAAGATAAAACCCAAAGCCACCCATAATGTAGTTATAATCACTGGGAGACTTGATGTAGAGAGGAGCATAGACAGATTGAGGTAACATATAACTAAGCACAGACTAGGAAATGAACTAACCAGCCTCAAGTTTCCAAATTATAACATTTTGGTTTTTTTTTCATTGTTTATTTATTTTTTTTTTCCTTTAAAATATTGTATTGGTTTTGCCATACATCAACATGAATCTGCCACTGGTGTACACGTGTTCCCAATGCTGAACCCCTCTCCCACCTCCCTCCCCATGCCATCAAATTATAACATTTTAAATAAAATTGTTTCCAACTGTAAGATTTCTCTAGAAGGAATTACCGTTTTGTGTTCAAAGGGCTATTTGAGTTTGGATTGGACTTTGAGGGTGGATTTTCCTAAAATAGGTAATTCATTTTATCTTTTAATATGCTTACACTGGTGGCTCAGATGGTAAAAAGTCTGCCTGTGAGGCAGGAGATCGGAATTCGATCTCCTAGTTGGGAAAATACCCTGGAGAAGGAGACAGCAACACACTTCAGTATTCTTGCCTGGAAAATCCCATGGATGGAGGAGCCTGGTGGGCTACAGTCCATGGGGTCGCAAAGAGTTGGATATCACTGAGAAACTAACACACTTCGAAGTAAATGTTCAAAAGTGTGAATAATTATAACACTGCATTAGCCCATTTGGAGATATATATATATAGCTTTTTCTGATTACAAAAGCAATATATATTTATCTTTTTTATTAAAGTACAGTTGATTTACAATATTATATTTGCTTCAGGTATGCAGCATAGTGCTGCATTTTGGCAGATTATACTCCATCATAGGCTATTACTCCCTTCATGGGTCACAGCTTTGTCATGGTGAAAGGGCTTGGGTAACTCAGTGAAGCTATGAGCCATGCTGTGGAGGTCCACCCCAGACAGGCAGGTAATACTGAAGAGTTCTGACAAAATGTGGCCCACTGAAGGAGGGAATGGCAACCCACTCCAGTATTCTTGTCTGGAGAACCCCATGGATAGTATGAAAAGGCAAAAAGATATGACACAAGAAAATGAGTCCCATAGGTCAGAAGGTATCCAAAGTGCCACTGGGGAAGAATGGAGAGCAATTACTAATAGCTCCAGAAAGAATGAAGCAGCTGGGCCAAAGCAGAAACAATGCTAACTTGTGGATGTGTCTGGTGATATAAATAAAGCCCGATGCCTAAGGAATAGTATTGCAAAAGAACCTGGAATGTTAGGTCCATGAATCAAGGTAAATTAGATGTGGTCAAGCAGGCAATGGCAAGTGTGAACATTGACATTTTAGGAATCAGTGAACTAAAATGGATGGGAATGGGTGAATTTAATTCAGATGACCATTACATCTACTACTGTAGGCAAGAATCCCTCAGAAGAAATGGAGTAGCCCTCACAGTCAACAAAAGCGTATGAAATGCAGTATTTGGATGCAGTCTCAAAAATGACAGAGGAGCCTGATGGACTACAGTCCCTAGGGTCCCAAAGAGGTGGACATGGCTGAGCATATTTAGTAAAATTTAAACTGTCTAGTTATTGTAAGAGAAACTAGTAAACCTGTATAGGTTCACAAAAACACACTAATATTCTTTAGTCGCTTAATTCTAGACAGTTTCTACAAAGCCAAGGGTTACCAGTGCAGAGCCCTTTTCCCTGTGGGTTCAACCCACAATATAGGACATGTTGGGGGTCAAACTGCTCAAAGTTAATTTCTGGAAATTCTTCCTCACTGAATGCTCCTCATGGTTCATGGAGGAATCATGACCTGAAGAAGAGGAGTAACTGTGGTCGCCAAGCCTGGATAAACCTGTCTCCTTTGAGGAGGGGCACAAAGCTGGATCTTGTTTGCCAGCAGATGGTGAACCAGTGAGCTGGATGACAAGGGGTAAGGCCCTTCTTACCTCTGAACCTCCAGTACCTTATCTCTATAATGATGTCATTATATCAGTTCTTAAAATCCTGTCCAGTAAGAAAAATTGATGCACCTAAGTTTCTAAGAATAGTCTCTAACCGAATCTCTGACTTTTCTAGTCAGAGATGTAAAAGACAATCCCTTTGCACTTGAAGACTATTAAATTCAATAAAATGCTTACTGGAAATTCTGAAAATATCAATGTATTATTCACTTATTTTTAATTTTTTTTCCTGGCTTAAAATAAAAATATCATCCTTATAACTCTACATCTTTCGTCTTTTGCCATGAGGGGAAAAAAAAGTTAATGAGGATGAGGAAAGAGAGGGATGGAGAGTGAGAAGAGAGGGGGAGAGAAAGAGAAATAGATGAACTTGGTAGCATTACAGGAAAAAAGATAAAAGCTAACTATGAGCAAGTTTGAGATGGGTTGCATTTTCCATTTAGGTTAGGAATTTCACTTACTCAAAATGTTTTTTGAAGCAATCAGATATTTAGTTAGTCCAAAGAAAGAAAATGTATGTCTTCTTCAAAGAATGAATTAGGTTCTGATTAATGAATAGCAAAGAGCTAGGTAATTTTAATTTTATACTAAATTTCATGACATTGAACACTCTTGATAGAAAAATCAATCATGTGAAATACCTCCTGTCTTCAGAGAGAGAATGATTAAAAGTTCTTCTGAAGAGAAAAGCATTACATTTTAAATAATTGAAAACAATTTTTAGACAATTTGTCTTCCTTTACAATTGTTTTCTGAATAAAGGCTTAGAATAAAAATGAAATTGCACATTAGAATTATCTTTCCTGAAAAGAATCTTTTCAGGAAAGGATCAAGGGAAGGGCAAAATAGGGAGGTATATGAGGGATTGACAAATAGCACAGTTATTTGACAGAGAAAAAATGTGTAGTTTTTTATGTTGTTTGGATTTTGTTTTTAATTTTTGTTGGAAAATACAATCACAGATGCCTGGAATGATTGTTGTATTACTTTAAAACTGTTTGATAATATGAAGGGAAAAGAACTAAGGCAGTAAAAGAGTAATAGGTGTGATCAAACATATAAGAACAAATACTGTTCCAGAAATGGACAGATGATGGAAGATTTAAAAAGCTAGGCAGGAAAACAATTTGAATAGTTTCAAGATCAGTTGGTTTTAAATATATTCTTGTTTTCAGAAAAGGGAAATGACTTCAGAAATCTATCCACAACTCTATCTGATGCTACTGTTAAGTATTAAGGAAATTTCGCTAGATTCTCTGAAGAGTCTCTTCATTTGTTTCTGTGGAAAAGAATTCCTAATCCTAGAATTTAACTTATCCCCCTCTACTTTGAAATTTTTTTGAAAGTAAGCAAAGGGCATTTTTTTTTCCTGTTTAGCTAACCCCTACATGGTATTCAGTGAATAAATATTTGTTTAATGGATTTTAATTTATGCAGCTTTGATACTTTTAATATTTTTGTTAAATTAAGAATTAGAAACATTTTAAGATCATATGGCATTACCCATTGGGATGATCAAAATGATCTTTTTGACAAGCAGACTGTTTTGCAACCACATTATTCCTTATTTCATGCAGTATAAATCATCTGAATGTATATAGTTATTTTGATTTGAGGGATATCTTCTACTCTAAATCCAACTTGCTATGCTTTATTATGATTAATATATGGAAGATGATGAAAATTCTCTTAAATGATAGAAAGGACTTTATGCCAATGTAAAAATACCACCTACTTAGAAAGGACAAACTTATACTCACATGTTTCTTTACTGTCTGCCAGCAGAAAGATCAATTTCAATGCATTTGTCTAAAGACAGTGTCCATGTGACTATTCGAGCATTGCGTTGTATTTTTCACTATTAGGAATAAGCAACACTAGTGAGAAGTATTAATAGTATGCAGTACCTCATAATCTGAATGTGAATTAAGCAAAACCAGAAATCTGTGCTTTTCAAGGGAATCCCAGGTGGCACTAGTGGTAAAGAATCCACCTGCCAATACAGGAGATGTAAGAGACATGGATTCGATCCCCGGGCTGGGTAGACCCCAGGAGGAGGAAACAGCAATATCTCCAGTATTCTTGCCTGAAAAGTCCCAAGGACAGAGGAGCCTGACCAGCTACGGCCCACGGAGTCGCAAAGAATCAGACATGTCTGAGCACACACACATCCTTTTCGAAATCTTTAGCCCCGGTCACATTGTGCTTGGGATTAAATATATATGTTCATTTATGAAGGAAAAGAAATAAATTATAGAATGTGTCAAATACTGAAAAATTATCAATAATTGGATCTAAAATTAATAGGGAGTTTGTAATATTTTTAAGCTGCCTAGAAACAAACTTTACTCATAGCTTTCAAATATGTTGTTTAATATTAACCTATAAATCGGGCACGACTGAGCGACTTCACTTTCACTTTTCACTTTCATGCATTGGAGAAGGAAATAACCCAGTCCAGTGTTCTTGCCTGGAGAATCCCAGGGATGGGGGAGCCTGGTGGGCTGCCATCTATGGGGTCGCACAGAGTCGGACACAACTGAAGTGACTTAGCAGCAGCAACTATAAAAAGACAGAAAGTTCATGATTTATTTGTCTAGCCTAGAGTTGGGCCTCAGTAAATGTAAGTGAATAAAGACTTAATGTTTACTATGTAAATAATTTAATGAAAAAAATAAAATTAGCAAGTGAAAAAGAGCAGTCTCACTGAAAAGTGAAATGTAGAGTCAGTGTATATCTTCCCCTATGAAGCTGTCCTAGGTTCTCCTAGAAAACATGAAGAGTTCACACTTTCTTCTTCATGCACCCCCATTTTAGTATATATTAGCTTGAATTATAATTATTTGCATGCCTTTTTCCTTAATAAGACTTNATAAGAGAAAAGTGTATAGCTTCCCCTATGAAGCTGTCCTAGGTTCTCCTAGAAAACATGAAGAGTTCACACTTTCTTCTTCATGCACCCCCATTTTAGTATATATTAGCTTGAATTATAATTATTTGCATGCCTTTTTCCTTAATAAGACTTTAAGTATTTTGTGAGAAGAGCCATTTCTGTATTCCTTCATGTATCCTTATTACCTAAAATAAAGATGTATTTATTAGATGTTAACAGCACATATTTGTGTCTGTGTGCATGTGCTCAGTTGTGACCCCATGGACTATAGCCCACCAGACTCCTCTGTTCATGGAATTTTCCAGGCAAGAATACTGGAGTGGGTTGACATTTTCTATTTCAGGGGATTGTTACAACCTCGGGATTAAACCCATCTCCTGCATTAGTAGGCAGATTCTTTACCACTGCTCCACCTGGGAAGCCCAGCACACATTTAATAGAGGTTTAAAAAAAATTATTGAGAGATAAAAGACACAAGAAAGGAAAGATTTAAGAATCTCAT
>SJYW01046611.1:287580-301463 GCA_006410735.1 Raphicerus campestris | reverse complement strand
ACAGAAAGTTCATGATTTATTTGTCTAGCCTAGAGTTGGGCCTCAGTAAATGTAAGTGAATAAAGACTTAATGTTTACTATGTAAATAATTTAATGAAAAAAATAAAATTAGCAAGTGAAAGAGAGCAGTCTCACTGAAAAGTGAAATGTAGAGTCAGTGTATATCTTCCCCTATGAAGCTGTCCTAGGTTCTCCTAGAAAACATGAAGAGTTCACACTTTCTTCTTCATGCACCCCCATTTTAGTATATATTAGCTTGAATTATAATTATTTGCATGCCTTTTTCCTTAATAAGACTTTAAGTATTTTGTGAGAAGAGCCATTTCTGTATTCCTTCATGTATCCTTATTACCTAAAATAAAGATGCATTTATTAGATGTTAACAGCACATATTTGTGTCTGTGTGCATGTGCTCAGTTGTGACCCCATGGACTATAGCCCACCAGACTCCTCTGTTCATGGAATTTTCCAGGCAAGAATACTGGAGTGGGTTGACATTTTCTATTTCAGGGGATTGTTACAACCTCGGGATTAAACCCATCTCCTGCATTAGTAGGCAGATTCTTTACCACTGCTCCACCTGGGAAGCCCAGCACACATTTAATAGAGGTTTAAAAAAAATTATTGAGAGATAAAAGACACAAGAAAGGAAAGATTTAAGAATCTCATTAATGTTAATATTTTCATATGTTTGCTGTGAAGTATAAGACAAAAGTTAGAGACTACAAACAGCTCACATTACATCATAAAAGTATGTCCTATGAGTGTTGCTACTGTTTTCACCACCTCTGGCTTTGTAAATAGTTCAACGGGGAATGCAAGAATAGCTTGTATGGTTTGTGGAGAAAGAAAAATGTTAGGTAATTAATTTGTAGCCTTGACTGGATGAAAGATGTACTCTAATCTTGGTAAATGTTTATTGCAAAGTAATCAGGCTATCGTGTGTTAAAATATTTTCTTGAAACAAAATGTTGTGAACATTTTTTCTGCAACCGATGAGCTTCCTGTGAATTATTAAAAGGCAAAACAGGGGGAAATTGTTTAGTTAGCAAATTAATCTATACTGCATAGAATGTAAATTTCTAAAAAGCACAACCTTTCTGCTAAAGATCTTAGGTCACTACATTCATATTTTGATCTCCATGACATTCAGATAACTGGTTGAAATGTTAAAAATTCAGTCAATGCTGAAGTTGTTTATACCCATCTTATGCCAAACATCTAGTCTGACATTTTGGACTGAATTGTCTGAATTGATCGTTTGTCTTGACATCAGATACACTGATATTCACACATACACACACACATACATACCCATATACACATACTCCTATACACATTTAAACAGTGGCAGCTTTTCTGCTTTATAATAGTTTTTATTCATTGTAGAAAAATACAAAATTCCATGCAACTGTGAATATGACTAGTTCATAGCATGAGATGATCTTCTTAGGTTACAAGCAGAAAATAATTTTTAAACTTCTCTAATTTCAATTTCTGGGCATAGCCTGAAATACCAGGTAGATTCCCTGCTTTTTCATTATTTTTCGAAATTACCAACTCCTCTGATCATGTTAGTTGCAGAAGCAGCTTTCAGGTAATTAATCTCCATCCAGTGCACAAACGAAAATTCCAAATTCATACCTTCCATGAACGTGAATGTTTGCCTGCCTCAGACTGGGGAGCCTATCCTGACAAAGAACATGGCTGCCTCTGTCTGCCTCTGACTTCCCTCCCTCCTGCTTATACTGTTTCTGATTCCTCCAAAGTCAGGGCAGAACATCAGGTGAACAGATCAAGCTCTTAATTAGCTGGATCAATTGCAATCTGAGGTTGGCTGTCTGTATAGCAGGTGGACAATTCCTAGCTCTTTTTCATGAGTTATTCTGGGATTTCTCAGAGATTAACTTCAGAAGGGCTACTCTGATCTCTGATATAGACCTGCCTTCTCTCTGTATGGCTTCTCAGACTGCTGTTCAGGCTTTCTGGCAGTGCCCCTTTCATTTCATTCCCTCAATACCTAGTAGTCTTATTGGCGATGTCCCTTATAAGGTGACTGCAGACAGTCACTTTGACAGGGTCCAAATTTGGACCCTGGGAACCACAGGCCTTTGCCTAGTCTTCATTTGAAGTGCTAAACTCACTGAGGATAGCACTACATTCTTATTCCTTACCAGATCAGAGATGCTCCAGACACATAACCTCGCCTCTTGGTTTGTAAAGTGTGTCAAATGACACACACTTTGTCTCTCACATTCTAAGATTACCCTCTGAATGTTCACTAGAGGCAATGAGAAGCCATCTCCATGTGCAGAGCATAATAAGTCTCTCAGAAGAGAAACTTACCTCACCTCATCCTCTCAGCCTCCTAAACACCAGCCTCTTACATGAACATAGCTGGGCTAAATAGGCTGGATTTAGCAGAACTGGATTTGAATTATGCCCTTTGTGAATCCTGCAAAGGCGGTACAGTGACTCTTAAGGATACAAGGCATATTAGAAACAATTCAGTTTCTCTTCTTAGAATCTGTAGCTTCTTTCAAAATGCAGAAGAGGAAAACTCACTTTTAATGTTCAATGACTTAAAGAATCACTGCACGTGTTGCCTATTTTTCACTTTCTCCCCATTAATACAAATAAAACTGAGTTCATACTATAGATAGCTAGCTATCATTGTGTTACTTAAGAGATCATGATTATGTCCCCATGTTACTAAATATTTATGCAAAATGGAATTGTTTAAATGACTGAATAGTATTATTGGATTTGGTGTCTGGAGAAATAGATGATTTCTGGGCCATATAAAGCCACATCTAAACCAGTTAAAGAGGACACTACTGAGTAGATTTCTGGACTGGCTCATCCAGAGAGAAAGTGAGTATTTTCTAAGTGTAGGTGGGTGTGAGATAATAGGGGGAAAAAAATCTACATATATATTCACATAATCTCTGTCCCTAGTTGCTGGCACAGA
The DNA here is from genome assembly GCA_006410735.1 of Raphicerus campestris. Lineage (NCBI taxonomy): Eukaryota > Metazoa > Chordata > Mammalia > Artiodactyla > Bovidae > Raphicerus > Raphicerus campestris. Next base: position 298,492 of record SJYW01046611.1, on the reverse strand, counting down.
GCTCCTAAGAACTCTTGTAATTTCTTCAGTGATAAGAACTCTAGGAACACTTTAGTTCTAATATCTGTCTTTGTCCCTGACAGGGATTCTCAAACCCTTTTAAATTCCTTAGTGATAAGGGCACTGGGAGCATCTTTGATTCTCACGAGACAACTCTTGGTGGGTTCTTGGATAGGGGCTGGTCACCAGAAAGATCAAGCTATGATTCAGTTCAGTTCAGTTGCTCAGTCATGTCCAATTCTTTGCAACCCCATGAACCTCAGCACGCCAGGCCTCCCTGTCCATCACCAACNGTTTCCTCAGTGCATATGCCCAGCAGGAGGCAAGAATATACAATGGAGAAAAGACAATCTCTCTAACAAGTGTGCTGGGAAAACTGGTCACCCACTTGTCAAAGAATAAAATTAGAACACTTTCTAGCACCATACACAAAAATAAACTCAAAATGGATTTAAAATCTAAACATAAGACCAGAAACTATAAAACTCCTAGAGGAGAACATAGGCAAACACTCTCCGACATAAATCACGGCAAGATCCTCTATGGCCCACCCCCCAGAATATTGGAAATAAAAGCAAAAAGGACTTTCCTGGTGGCTCAGATGGTAAAGCGTCTATCTACAATGAGGGAGACCTGGATTCGATACCTGGGTCGGGAAGATCCGCTGGAGAAGGAAATGGCAATCCACTCCAGTACTATTGCCTGGAAAATCCCATGGNATAAAAGCAAAAAGGACTTTCCTGGTGGCTCAGATGGTAAAGCGTCTATCTACAATGAGGGAGACCTGGATTCGATACCTGGGTCGGGAAGATCCGCTGGAGAAGGAAATGGCAATCCACTCCAGTACTATTGCCTGGAAAATCCCATGGCAGAGGAGCTTGGTAGGTTACAGTCCATGGGGTCGCAAAGAGTCGGACACGACTGAGCAACTTCACTCAAAAGCAAAAATAAACAAATGGGACCTAATTAAACTTAAAAGCTTCTGCACAACAAAGGAAACTATAAGCATGGTGAAAAGATAGCCTTCAGAATGGGAGAAAATAATAGCAAATGAAGCAACTGACAAAGACTTAATCTCAAAAATATACAAGCAACTCCTGCAGCTCAATTGCAGAAAAATAAACAACCCAATCAAAAACTGGGCCAAAGAACTAAATAGACATTTCTCTCTAAAGAAGACATACAGATGGCTAACAAACATGAAAAGATGCTCAACATCACTCATTATCAGAGAAATGTAAATCGTTAGTAATTCTTATAGATCATAGTGAATTGCAGATATCTTTTAGTAATTTGTAGCCTGTCTTTATAATACTTATTTTGTGAATTTTGATAAAAGCTACTGATTTTAATGTTGTATAAAGCAACTTTTCCTTATGCTCTATATTTTTGTGTTTTATTAAAATAAAACTTTGCTGCCATAAGTTTATATAGATAGCCTCTAAATTTTTTTTTAAGATAAAAAATTTGTTTGTTAGGAACTCCCTGGTGGTTCAATAGTTAAGATTCTATGATTTCATTGCAAGGGAAATGGGTTCAATCTCTGGTTGGAGAATTAAGCACAGTGTGGGCAAAAATTTATAAAAAGAAAGATTGCTTATTATACTTAGGTCTTGAGGTCACCAGGAATATATTTTTATTTATGAATGTGTTAATAATCCATTTTCCCCCTGTACTTAATCAAATAGCACCACATCTTTTATTCAATAAACTCTCCTTTCTCCACTGGTGTGCAATGCCTATTTTAATTTGTTTTCTCTTTATACAATTTTGTTTCCAGCCTCTCTACCCTGGTCCATTGTTTGATCTGTCTATTCCTTTTAAAATGCCATATTTTAAAAACATTATGTATTTCTAGAATTTTTGATATTTGATAGGGCATGTCCCTTTACCAGATTTTTCTTGCTCAGAAAGGGACTGGGTATTTTGGGCCCATCAATTTTCCAAATAAATTTTAGAATGAACTTGTTAAATAAATAACCTGGTTTGGATTCTAACCGGAATTATTTGAACATTTACACATATCTGGGCATAAGAGACAGCTTTGTGATCTTAATTTTATCAATGTACACAGGCTGTTTTCCCACTTTTGTATGTAACTGATACAATGTTTTGTACCAGTGTTATAATATTCACCAATAAAGATCTTACACATTTTCTTTAGATTTTTTTCCTCTGTGTGAGTGAAGTTGCTCAGTCGTGTCTGACTCTTTGTGACCCCATGGACTGTAACCTACCAGGCTACTCTGTCCATGGGATTTTCCAAGCAAGAATACTGGAGTGGGGTGCCATTTCCTTCTCCAGGAGATCTTCCTGACCCAGGGACTGAACCTGGGTCTCCCACATTGTAGGCAGATGTTTTACCATCTGAGCCACCAGGGAAGTTCTAATCATTTTTCTGCCTTGTAAATAATCACTATCTAATTTACTATTTGTTGCTGGTGTATCAGTTCAGTTCAGTTGCTCAGTCATGTCCGCCTCTTTGCGACCCCATGAATCACAGCACACCAGGCCTCCCTGTCCCTCACCAGCTCCCAGNATTGGGTTACCAATTAAGAGATCAATCTCTAATGATTATTTCTGAAAGGAAGTCAAATTTTAAAACCATAAAATTCACAGAAGAAAAAAGAGAATTTATTTTTTATGTTCAAACTATTAGAATTTTTATTTGAATCCAAATTTAGTCCAGTAGATGACTATTAACAAATATTTCTGGGAGTGATGGGGGAGCTCTTGTATTCATAAAGAGATTCTATGCTGCTTAGTGACTTTAAATTATCTACCTTGGTAGGGGGTTAATTTTTGACATACAGATATTAAACAAGTGAATTTATTTTTATTAGTAATCAAAGCTAAGTCAAATACCACAATTGAGTTTTCAGAGTTATTTTTGCCTTACTGACAAAAAAACAGATATCAGGACAAATTTTCCACATAAACCATAAGAATAATCTTCTGGAAGGAGCAAGTGAAATACCTTTTTTTACGTAATATAAGAAGAAACCTAGATAATGGAATTCTCCTTAGAAACCTTGGGATATACACCACACCCAGATCCCTTTTTGAAGGATTTTGCAAATAAATGCTTTTGTCCTTTACACCGTGGCTTTGCCAATGCTCAATGGGTCTGGGCAGCCAAGTGTACACTGATAGGTAAACAAAGAGATTCTAAATTACCCTAGTGACTGATTGAGCTAATGACTCTCTCTTTGGTGCAGGGGTTAAATTCTGACCAAGAGATTTAACAGGAAGTGAACAAATGCAGACTCAAAGAAACATACAGAAGGGACAGAAAATCAAAGGAGTGAAACCTCAGAAACCATAGGTAAGCAAAAACCACAAAGCAGAGCAATAGAATAGAGAGGAGATGGACACTGAAAGAAGCAGCAGACATAAAAAACAGAAGCAGAAGTTGCTGAATCACCATCTTGGGAACTACAGAGCTCTCAGCATTGGACACCTGCTGGTGGAGTGAGGTATGATTCCTAGGGGGCTAGAAGTATAATGCAATCTAAATACAATTATTCTATTTCATTATACATGAAGCTATGCAGCCATTGAGGCTTTCTTACTTCTGAGTGGCTTTAAACCAATCTTCTTTTAACTGAAGTAATGATAACATATCTCTTACTGGAAACAGCTGACAATTCTCATGTCAACAGCAAAAATGTTTCCTTCTGAGTGGTCATTTTTGATTTCTAAGTGAAGTGAAGTGAAGTCGCTCAGTCGTGTCCGACTCTTTGTGACCCCATGGACTGTAGCCCTCCAGGCTCCTCTGTCCATGGTATTTTCCAGGCAATAGTACTGGAGTGGATTGCCATTTGATTTCTAAAGGAAGATTTTAATTATATTCTTTAATTCTTGATTATAATGTCAGAATATTTTCACTGTTGTAACACGTCTTGATGCGAGACATATTAATGTTTTTTGTTATTCCGATGTTATTGACTGGAGTGTTTCAATATTCACTTACATAACAAATAGCCAGCCACAGGCATTAGTTTCTGCAAAAATCCCCCAGTAAATAATGTGTTAATTTGCTATTATCATTATTCCATCTTGTGAAAATGTATTTTTCTTATAGATAAGAGAGAGGACTTTACCCAAGTCCTTATGATAATTAAGTAGAGAAGAGGGGTGCATGCATGAATATGACTGTACAGGATTATTTACAAAAGTGAGATTATATGACACAAATTGTTTTAAATTACTATTTTTATCATTAATGTTATATGAGTATTCTTCCATGTGAGTACACAGATGTTATCCTCAATCTCGTTAACTACTAGAAGTAGTCTATATCATTGAGGCCTAAGGATTTATTTAACCATTTTACTGAAGGCATGTCTATTATTTCCAGCTTTTATCTTTTGGAAATGTACTATGATATTGAGTAGGAATTTTTGTATCATTTTGATATAAATCTGAAGACAAAAAAGAACTAAGCAAGCCATACTCTATAGAAAGTTACAAAAATCTGGGACCAGACTACCTCTTAAGATAACAGAATTGGCTCAATCCAATAAGTACCAAAAAGAATAAAGAGTCATTGGACATGTCGGTTGTCACTATATAGAATAGTACTATAGAAACTGGGAAGGACAATATGCTGGAGTAGAAGGACCCTGAGTTTACTTCTCTCATGACCACACCAAAATCACAACTAATGCTGAATAATCATTGATACAAAAGACTGGAACCTACCAAAAAGGATCTCCTATGTCCAAAGACACAAAAAAGAAACCACAAGATGGTAGAAGGGCAACACTTGCAGTATAATCAAATCCCATACCACCTGGGTTCTCTACAAACTGGAGAGCAATTAGATTGCAGAAGTTTTCCCACATGAGTGAGAGTTCTGAGCCCCACTCAGAACTGGGGAGTCAGTCTCACCAGCCTAGAGGTTTGGCATCAGGAGGAAGATCCCCCAGAGTATTCAGCTTTGAAAGCCAGTGGGGTTTGATTGCAAGAGCTCCACAGAACTGAGGGAAAGAGAGACCCCACTCTTGGAGGACACACACAAGGTCTCATGTATTCCAGGACCCAGGGCTAAAGCAGTGACTTCATAGGAACCTGGGCCAGACCTACCTGCTGGTCTTGGAAGGTCTTCTTGGGAGGTAGCAGGTGGCTGAATCTCACCCTGGGGACACAGACACCAGTGGAAGAGATATCAAAGAGTGTCATCTACATGAACTCTTACTGAAGGCAGATACGTTGCCTGGGTCATAAGCACCTGGCCCTACCCAACAGCTTGAAGGCTCCAAACAACAGAGTGAGAACACAGCTCCACCCATCATCAGACAGCCTTCCTAAAGACTTCTTGAACCCATAGAAAGAAAGTGAAGTCTCTCATTCGTGTCCAGCTCTTTGCAACCCTGTGGACTGTAGCCCACCAGGCTCGTCGGTCTATGGGCTTCTCCAGGCAAGAATACTGGAATGGGTTGCTATTTCCTTCTCCAGGGGATCTTCCCAACCCAGGGTAAGAACCCAGGTCTCCCGCATTGCAGGCAGATGCTTTAACCTCTGAGCCACCAGGGAAGAACTTCCCTTAAGATGGCCCTGCTCACCAGAAAGGCAAGACGCAACTCCACCCACCAGTGAGTAGGCACTGGTCCCTCCCACCAAGAAGCTTGCAAGAGTCTCCAGACCAGTCTCCAGCCCACCATTAGGTAGACCCCCCAGAAGCAAAAAACCTGCACTCCTGCAGCCTGCAGAACTGAATCTATAATCTCAGGACAGAACCTACCCTGGGAACAGCTGGCCTCTGGATCTCATTCAGGTTTGATGGACAAATCAAAAGCTTTACAGATAAGCAAAAGCTAAAAGATAATACTCAGTCATAAAAAGAAGGAAACAATGCCGTATGCAACAACATGGATGCAACTACAGATTAGCATACTAAGTGAAGAACGTCAGAAAGAGGAAGACAAATATGATACCATTTGTATGTGGAATCTAAAATATGACATAAATGAATCTATCTATGAAAGAGAATCATGGCCATAGAAAACAAATTGATGGTTGCCAAGGGAAAGGGAGGGTGGGGAGGGATGCACTGGGAATTTGGGGTTAACTTTGATATAGAATGGATAAATAACAAAGTCTTAACTGTATAGCACAGAGAACTATTCTTGATATCTTATGATTAACCATAAGAGAGAAGAATATTTTTTAAAAAGAATGTGCATGTATATGTATAACTGATTTACTTCACTGTATAGCAGAAATTAACACAACATTGTAATCAATCAACAATGCTCCAAATAAAAAATTGATAAAAATAATTAAAAGTTTTTTTAAAAAATGAATTAATTTTAAAAAAAGTTCAAATAATTCAGCACTGCCAAACCAACTTTACAACAAATGCTAAAAAAAACTTCTCTAGGTAGGAAAGAAAAGGCCACAGCTAGAAACAAGAAAATTACAAAATGGGAAAACTCACTGGCAAAGGCAAACAGTAAAGCAAGAAATCATCCATAGACAAATATATCCAAAAAAGTAATTGTAAGATGAGCATACAAATATATATATATACAATGAATCTGAAATTAACAGATCAGCAACTTAAAAGAAAGTTGAGCGCTGAAGAATTGATGCTTTTGAACTGTGGTGTTGGAGAAGACTCTTGAGAGTCCCTTGGACTGTAAGGAGATCCAACCAGTCCATTCTGAAGGAGATCAGCCCTGAGTGTTCTTTGGAAGGAATGATGCTAAAGCTGAAACTCCAGTACTTTGAGCACCTCATGTGAAGAGTTGACTCATTGGAAAAGACTCTGATGCTGGGAGGGACTGGGGCCAGGAGGAAAAGGTGATGACAGAGAATGAGATGGCTGGATGGCATCACCGACTCAATGGATGAGTTTGAGTGAACTCTGGGAGATAGTGATGGACAGGGAGGCCTGGCGTGCTGCAATTCATGGGGTTGAAAAGAGTCAGGGATGACTGAGTGACTGAGCTGAACTGAACTTAAAAGAACCACATTTATATACAGAATACTATACAAAAATCTCATGGTAATCACAAACAAAAAATCCATAATAGAAATATACACAAAAAGAAAAAAAATAATCCAAACACTATGCTAAAGACAGTAATCAAATCACAGCAGAAGAGAACAAAAAAGGGGTGGGGTGGATAAAAGTCCTCCAATATATCTAACCTTTAAGCACTTGTTCTTTGAGTACGTGTGCTTCCTTCTGCTCAATCCTTAACAAGGTGTTACACTAGCTACCCAACCCTCCAACCAGTCAGATCAGAATTCAAAGAACCTGGAGCATCCCTGAGGTCCACAGGCTCAAGTAAGGATATGATTCCCTCTAGAAAAAGTACTGATGAACCTGTTTGCAGGTCAGGAATAGAGATGCAGACATAGAGAAAAGACGTAGACTCAGTGGGGGAGAGGGTGGGACAAATTGAGAGAATAACATTGAAACATATATATTACCATGTGTAAAACAGATAGCTAGTGGGAAGCTGTACAACACAGGAAGCTCAACCTACTGCTCTGTGATGACCTAGAAAGGTGAGATTGTGGAAGGGGATGGGAGGGAGGCTCTAGAAAGAGGGTACGTATATGTATATTTCTGGCCGATTCACATTGTTTCACAGCAAAAACCAACACAACATTGTAAAGTAAGTATCTTCCAGCTAAAACTAATTTAAAAAAAAAGAATATGATTTTCTCTTGAAATAAACAGAATAGTAACTATCATTTAATTAAGCATCTCTTACTCAAGTCCTTTATTAGACCCTGGACATGCATTTTCATTTGCCTAGGCAGATCATCTGAGGAAAAAGTTACTCAAGGTCATCTAGATCCATGGATTCTAGAACCCATGTCCCTTCTACGGCACTGCTTATCCACCTGGGTCCAAAGGCTTGTCTACCTGGGTCTCCAGGTTAATGTGTCAGTTTCCTCCTTTTGGGGATGTAGCCCTATCCTGAATGTATGCAGTTACTGACTGAGACTCTAACAATTCATATAAATCTTATTGGTCCCTTCCCTGCAATAGTTGGACCTGACATGTGGACTCAGTCACTGGCTGGAGTCCTACTCCTTCAGGGATGGATTTATGGCAACAGACCATTTACTGGTTACTGTCCAGACCAGTGCTGCTGGCCCTACCCACTACAGAATTTCTTGGGTTGAGTTCACCCAGACTGGTCTAATTTTAACACCTTCTCCATAATAAATGCTGATAAAATGTGTATTGGATGATCATCTACTGTGGACCAACATTACATTAAATACCTAAAATGTTTCATTGAACTTGAGTATACTCATCCACCATGGATCCTCAGGCTGCCTGTCATCCAAGTCCACATCAGATCATGGCCAAAAGCATGAAGAAATATTCCTTTGGTATGCTAACATAGTTGAAATGACTTTGTGTAAAAGATATATCAAGAAACAATGGGGGTTATTCTCATGGCTCACTGGTAAAGAATCCATTCGCCAATGCAGGAGACACTGGTTCTGTCTCTGATCTGGAAAGATCCCACATGCCACAAAGCAACTAAGCCCATGAGCCACAACTACTAAGCCTGTGCTCTTGAGCCTAGAAGCCACGACCACTGAGCCCACGCACACAGCTAATGAAACCCACATGCCCTAGAGCCCATACTCTGCAACGAGAGAAGCCACGGTAATGAGAAGCCCCTGCACCAAAACTAGAGTAACGCCCTCTCACCACAACTAGAAAAAGAGCCCGCACAGCATCAAAGACTCAGCACAGTCAAAAATAGATTAAAACTATTTTTAAAAAGAAACAAATGTGAGATGGACATACACAGAGACCCTGGCTTCCTGCCCATTTGTGGGGTGTTGGTCATAATTCACATTGTCAATGGGAAACTCATCCAACACAGGTTTGTAAAATTACATTAGTGGCAGTAAGGAAGATAAAAAAGTAGTGATTGGTTAGGTTGAGAGTCACAGTCTCAGGTGGGAGCAGTTCATCCCAAAGGCACTACGTCTTATATCAGTTCTTTAAAATGTGCATGAAAATCACCTGAGTCTGTTAGTACAAGGCAGATTGTAAGTCAGTACACCTGAGGTGGAGCCTGAGACTCTGCATTTCCAGCAAATGTGGTGACCCAAGGACAAAAGAGCAGATGAAAACAAGGAGGGTCTTGAAATGCAAGAGCAGATAACACCAAGGAGAGTCTTGGAATGTAGGGACAGAAAAACTAGACCCTTATCACCCTGCTTATTCAACTTATATGCAGAGTACATCATGAGAAATTCTGGACTAGATGAAGCACAAGCTGAAATCAAGATTGCTGGGAGAAATATCAATAACCTCAGATATCCAGATGACACCACCCTTATGGCAGAAAGTGAAGAAGAACTAAAGAGCCTCTTGATGAAAGTAAAAGAAGAAAATGAAAAAGTTGGCTTAAAACTCAGCATTCAGAAAACTGATATGGCAGATGGTCCCATCAATTCATGGCAAATAGATGGGGAAACAGTGAAAACAGTGGCTGACTTTATTTTTGAGGGCTCCAAAATCACTGCAGATGGAAACTGCAGCCATGGAATTAAAAGATGCTTGCTTCCTTGAAGAAAAGTTATGACTAACCTAGACAGCATCTTAAAACGCAGAGACATTACTTTTCCAACAGAGGTCCATCTAATCAAATCTATGGTTTCTCCAGTGGTCATGTATGGATGTGAGAGTTGGACTATAAAGGAAGCTGAGAGCCAAAAAATTGATGCTTTTGAGCTGTGGTGTTGGAGTCCATTGGATTTCAAGGAGATCCAACCAGTCCATCCTAAAGGAAATCAGTCCTGAATATTCATTCGAAGGACTGATGCTGAAGCAGAAACTCCAATACTCTGGCCACCTGATGCGAAGAACTGACTCATTGGGAAAGACCCTNATTTTTCAGGCAAGAATGCTAGAGTGTGTTAACATTCCATTCTCTAGGGGATCTTCCTGACCCAGGGATCCAACTGGCATCTCGTGGGTCTCTGGAATTGGCAGGCAGATTCTTTACCACTGAGGTACATGGGAAGTCTGGTTTGAGGAGACCAGGATTCAAATATATGTCTAAGCAACTATGTTTAACTCACTATCTGATTAATTTAATGTGCAATTACTGTTTCTCTAATATTTATCCCCTTATCACTGGTAACATAAATATTAATAGCAACTAGGATCATTAATGTTCAGTTCAGTGCAGTTTAGTCATTCTATCTTGTCTGACTTTTTGTGACCCCATGGACTGCAGCACACCAGGTCTCCAGGTACATCACTGACTCCTGGAATTTACTCAAATCCATGTCCATTGAGTCAGTGATGTCAACCAATCATCTCATCCTCTGTCGTCCCCTTCTCCTCCTGCCTTTAACCTTTCCCAGAATCAGGGTCTTTTCCAATGAGTCAGTTCTTTGCATCAGGTGGCCAAAGTATTGGAGTTTCTGCTTCAGCATCAGTCCTTCCAATGAATATTCAGGACTGATCTCCTTTAGGATGGACTGGTTGGATCTCCTTGCAGTCCAAGGGACTCTCAAGAGTCTTAACCAACACCACAGTTCAAAAGCATCAATTTTTTGGCTCTCAGCTTTCTTTATAGTCCAGCTCTCACATCCATACATGACTATTGGAGAAACCATAGCTTTGATTAGATGGACCTTTGTTGGCAAAGTAATGTCTCTGCTTTTTAATATGCTGTCTAGGTTGGTCATAATTTTTCTTGAAAAGAGCAAACGTCTTTTAATTTCATGGCTGCAGTCACCATCTGCAGTGATTTCAGAGTCCCCCAAAATAGAGTATTTCACTGTTTCCCCATCTATTTGCCATGAAGTGATGGGACCATCTGCCATGATCATAGTTTTCTGAATGTTGAGCTTTAAACCAACTATTTCACTCTCTTCTTTCACTTTTGTCAAGAGGCTCTTTAGTTCTTCG
>SJYW01046611.1:259505-273214 GCA_006410735.1 Raphicerus campestris | reverse complement strand
TTTAGATCTTTAATCCATTTTGAGTTTATTTTTGTGTGTGGAGTTAGAAAGTGATCTAGTTTCATTCTTTTACAAGTGGTTGACCAGTTTTCCCAGCACCACCTGTTAAAGAGACTGTCTTTACTCCATTGTATGTTCTTGCCTCCTTTGTTGAAGATAAGGTGTCCATAAGTGTGTGGATTTATCTCAGGGCTTTCTATTTTGTTCCATTGATCTATATTTCTGTCTTTGTGCCAGTACCATACTGTCTTAATGACTGTGGCTTTGTAGTAGAGGGTGAAGTCAGGCAAGTTGATTCCTCTAGTTCCATTCTTCTTTTTCAAGATTGCTTTTGCTATTCACGGTTTTTTGTATTTCCATACAAATCTTGAGATTATTTGTTCTAGTTCTGTGAAAAATACTGTTGGTAGCTTGATGGGGATTGCATTGAATCTGTAGATTGCTTTGGGTAGTATACTCATTTTCACTATATTGACTCTTCCGATCCATGAACACAGAACATTTCTCCATCTATTAGTGTCCTCTTTGATTTCCCATTGATTTTAGATAATAAGAAGCCACTTGACAAGCCTGGGAGTTTTTCCACTTCAGAACTATGATATCAAAATGTAGAAGAGATGATCTGTGATAACAAATAACCTGATGAGAAATATTTTTCCACTGACAAGATTGCTTTGTGTTTCATCAAAAATAATTATTCCTTAACTATCAATGTCATCCTGGCCAAAGCTAACCCCTCTGGAGTTAGCTTTTACCATCTCTTAATAAAGGAGTTGCTCTAGAATGACTCAGTTTCCCTTTATCCTCTAAAAATGGTTGTTAATAAACATTGATATGTCAGCTTAACTTTCTTAATCTAGTGAGCACTATCAATAGGAGGAGATTGTAAGCCATGAATGCAATCATAATTGTGACTTAAAGAGAGCAATATTGTATAGGAACCTGGAATGTTAGGTCCATGAATCAAGGCAAACTGGAAGTGGTCAAACAGGAGATGGCAAGGGTGAATGTTGACATTCTAGGAATAAGCAAACTAAAATGGACTGGAATGGGTGAATTTAACTCAGATGACCATTATATCTACTATTGTGGGATTTACTACTGTGGGCCTTATACATCCCTTAGAAGAAATGGAGTAGCCATCATGGTCAACAAAAGAGTCTGAAATGCAGTACTTGGATGCAATCTCAAATGTGACAGAATGATCTCTGTTCATTTCCNTGACCATTATATCTACTATTGTGGGATTTACTACTGTGGGCCTTATACATCCCTTAGAAGAAATGGAGTAGCCATCATGGTCAACAAAAGAGTCTGAAATGCAGTACTTGGATGCAATCTCAAATGTGACAGAATGATCTCTGTTCATTTCCAGGCAAACCATTCACTATCACAGTAATCCAAGCCTATGCCCCAACCAGTAACACTGAAGAAACTGAAGTTGAATGATTCTATGAAGACCTATAAGACCTTCCAGAACTACCACCCCCCCCCAAAAAAAGTCCTTTTCATTATAGGGTACTGGAATGCAAAAGTAGCAATCCTCATCAAGCTACCAACAGTATTTTTCACAGAATTAGAACAAATAATCTCAAGATTTGTATGGAAACACAAAAAACCGCGANAGGTTTTATATTTTACAAGACTGACATATGTGCTTCCATAGGATCAAGCACTACTGGGCATCAATAATCTGTAAATGTATTGCTTCTAAAGATCACATAGTCACCATAGCAAAATGAAGTGTTTGACAAGTGAAGTATGAGAACATTTTTTTAGATCATATTTGGTAAATTATTTCATAAAACTCACTTTAGTGACCAGTTGAGTTCCTCTTGACAGGAGGAAAATGAATACTGAATTATGAAGTGCTGGTTCTCTGAGCTTACTCTCTCAGAAGCTATTTGCTTTCATATGGCATTTAAGTATGAAAATTAGGAATAGAGAGCTGGAATTTAGATAAAAATTCCTGGTGACATTTTCACACATTATACACCTAGTTTCTGGAGTTAAATATTGCCAGATGAATATATAGACTAGCAGATAGTATGTTTTAAGAAGTAATGATAAAATATCTGTACAGTCATTATGGAAAATAGTATTGAGATTCCTCAAAAAGTCAATGTAGAAAATACCATATGATTTAGCTGTTTCACTTTGCATATATATCCAAAGGAAATAAAAGTATCTCAAAGAGGTATTTGTACTCCCATGTTCATTGTAGCATTATTCACAATACCCAACCCAGGATATGAAAACAACTTATGTCCTTCAAGGTGATGAAAAGAATGTGACATATATATATATATATATATATATATATATATATATGCATAGTTTTCAGCAATTATAAAATAAGGAAATTCTGCATATGGATGAAATTGAGGACATTATGATGAGTGAAATAAGCCAATGTTAGAGAGACAAATACTACATGATTCCACTGATTGAGTTGTCTTAAATAGTTAAATCATAGAACCAGAGAATGGATCTTGGCGTGGCACAATCACTAATTATCCTGGAGACTATCCTGGAGGTGCCTGCCTTTCAGGCTTCTTTCACACCCCCTCCAGCCTCTGCCAGAGCCACTGACAGTTGGTTTTATCACTGCCACCTGTACCCAGTGAGGAGCACAAGAAATGCTCAGAGAAGCAGCTGGATTACCTGGCATCCACTACTCCTTTTCCTGCAAACCCTCTAGCCAGAACTATTCTGTAGGTCACAGAAATCTCCCTCCCCTATGAAAAGCAAAAACCAAAGCAACATTTAAGACCACCAGATTTGGGGTTTATTTTTCCATTCTATTCTTTCTTAAGCATCAGTAGCCTGTAGGGCACTGCTGCTTGCATGCTTAAATGTACACAGTTTGAATTCTTACAGTGGGGCAGATGGAATGGAGAAGGAAATCGCAACCCACTCCAGTATTCTTGTCTGGGAAATCTCATGAACAGAGGAAATGGGTGGGCTCCAGTACATGGAGTTACAGGAGTCAGACATGACTTGGCAACTAAACCACCACCACCAGGGGTGGGGCATCCCACCCAGCTATATGAACATGTTCCTGTTAGGCTAATATATTCTCTTTCCTTATTTCCTCCCCCTTTCCTCTTAAGTTCTAATTCCAGGTATAGTTAGGGTCCTAATTTATCTCTATCTTTCTCAGATATTATGGAACTACCAAAATGTACATGGAACAGCCTGGAACCTGGACAACGCTGGTTGTTATACACAAAATAGATGATTTTCACAATGTTAAGGGGAAAAAAAAGTCACACTTGATTCAATTCCATTTTATTAAGTTAAAAACCTGACAAGCCATTTTAATGCCATTTGCAACAACATGGATGCAACTAGAGATTATCATACTATGTGAAGTAAGTCAGAGAAAGACGTACATCATATGATATCACTTATATGTGGAATCTATGACACAAATGAACCTGTCTATGAAACAGAAGTAGATTCATGCACATAGAGAACAGACTCATGGTTGCCAATGGAGAGGCGTTTGAGGGGAGGGATCGAGTGGAAGCTTGGGGTTAGCAGATGCAAACCATCACATTTAGAATGGATAAACAACATCCTGCTGTATAGCACAGGCAATGGTGTCCAATCTTCTCGGACAAACCATAATAGAAAAGAGTATTTTCATAAAATAAGAATGTATATATGTATATAACTGAGTCACTTTGCTGTATAGTAGAAATTAATACAACATTGTAAATCAATTATACATCAATATAAAAAAACTTGACAAGACTAATCTAGTAATTATATCTGAGTACAGTTAGATGTAACCAGGGATGAATATAAGCAGAATTTCTCTGGTGCAGATAGTGTTCATTCTTATTTGGGGTATTGGAAAAGCAAATATATATATATATATTTTTTTTTTTTAATCAGTTTTACAAAATCATTGAGCTGTATGTTTTTGTTTGTGTATCATTCTCCAAGTATTTACTATAAAAATTATCATACTTGTAGTTAGAAATACAGTCTGGAAGTTGAATTTCTGTCCTACAACTGATAAGTTCTGTGATCTTGGGCAAACACTTATTTTTCTCATTTTTAGTTTCCCCATATCAACTATCACCTACTATTCACATTTATTGAGAGAAAAAATGTATTTCTGTACACATAGAATACTAAGAACCAGAAATTACATTAATAAATTTAGATACTCTTATCCTAAAATATGGGCTTTCCAGGTGGTGCAAGTGGTAAAGAACCTGCCTGTGAATGCAGAGAAGTAAGAGATGCAGGATCAGTCCCTGGATTGGGAAGATCCTCTGGAGGAGGAAGTAGCAACCCTCTCCAGTATTCTTGCCTAGAGAATCCCATGGTCAGTGGAGTCAATCCATAGGGTCAAAAGGAGTAGGACACAGCTGAAGTGATTTAGCATGCACACNACTCCAGTATTCTTGTCTGGGAAATCTCATGAACAGAGGAAATGGGTGGGCTCCAGTACATGGAGTTACAGGAGTCAGACATGACTTGGCAACTAAACCACCACCACCAGGGGTGGGGCATCCCACCCAGCTATATGAACATGTTCCTGTTAGGCTAATATATTCTCTTTCCTTATTTCCTCCCCCTTTCCTCTTAAGTTCTAATTCCAGGTATAGTTAGGGTCCTAATTTATCTCTATCTTTCTCAGATATTATGGAACTACCAAAATGTACATGGAACAGCCTGGAACCTGGACAACCCTGGTTGTTATACACAAAATAGATGATTTTCACAATGTTAAGGGGAAAAAAAAGTCACACTTGATTCAATTCCATTTTATTAAGTTAAAAACCTGACAAGCCATTTTAATGCCATTTGCAACAACATGGATGCAACTAGAGATTATCATACTATGTGAAGTAAGTCAGAGAAAGACGTACATCATATGATATCACTTATATGTGGAATCTATGACACAAATGAACCTGTCTATGAAACAGAAGTAGATTCATGCACATAGAGAACAGACTCATGGTTGCCAATGGAGAGGCGTTTGAGGGGAGGGATCGAGTGGAAGCTTGGGGTTAGCAGATGCAAACCATCACATTTAGAATGGATAAACAACATCCTGCTGTATAGCACAGGCAATGGTGTCCAATCTTCTCGGACAAACCATAATAGAAAAGAGTATTTTCATAAAATAAGAATGTATATATGTATATAACTGAGTCACTTTGCTGTATAGTAGAAATTAATACAACATTGTAAATCAATTATACATCAGTATAAAAAAACTTGACAAGACTAATCTAGTAATTATATCTGAGTACAGTTAGATGTAACCAGGGATGAATATAAGCAGAATTTCTCTGGTGCAGATAGTATTCATTCTTATTTGGGGTATTGGAAAAGCAAATATATATATATATATATATATTTTTTTTTTAATCAGTTTTACAAAATCATTGAGCTGTATGTTTTTGTTTGTGTATCATTCTCCAAGTATTTACTATAAAAATTATCATACTTGTAGTTAGAAATACAGTCTGGAAGTTGAATTTCTGTCCTACAACTGATAAGTTCTGTGATCTTGGGCAAACATTTATTTTTCTCATTTTTAGTTTCCCCATATCAACTATCACCTACTATTCACATTTATTGAGAGAAAAAATGTATTTCTGTACACATAGAATACTAAGAACCAGAAATTACATTAATAAATTTAGATACTCTTATCCTAAAATATGGGCTTTCCAGGTGGTGCAAGTGGTAAAGAACCTGCCTGTGAATGCAGAGAAGTAAGAGATGCAGGATCAGTCCCTGGATTGGGAAGATCCTCTGGAGGAGGAAGTAGCAACCCTCTCCAGTATTCTTGCCTAGAGAATCCCATGGTCAGTGGAGTCAATCCATAAGTCAAAAGGAGTAGGACACAGCTGAAGTGATTTAGCATGCACACATTCCAAAAGATACCAATTGTGCAATATATGATATTTACATTTCTGATCAATATTATATATATGTGTATATATATAACCTCCATGGCAATTTTTCTTTTTTTGTTCATCCTAATAACTTGCAGTCTTATCTTTTTGTACTTTATTTCTCTCTTGCAGTTATGTACATAAAAACATGGTACTAAAATGTAGTTTATGACAGTGTTCTGAGGAAAAGACATTGAAATAGCCCCCTTTATTTCTCTTTTCAGGCGTAACACTAAATCCTATGTAACAGCCTAAAGGATAATATTGTGTCATTTTTAATTCATCTAGCTGGAGGATTAAGCTGTATCATCATTGTAAAATCCATCTTTACTACTTGTAAACAGTTCACTGGATTGCTATCCTAAGGCAAACCCTAATGCTCTTAGCATATTACATATTATTTATTACTATTGTGGAGATTGGGTCATTGGCATTAGATTAGAAGAAAATAAAATACCAGTGGTAAGCCTCAGAACAATGAATTGGTCCAGTAGTTGAGGAGTACAGCAACAGCAGAACAAAATCAGGAGAATGTGACGATGCATTTATTTATTTTTTTTCCCCCAGCATCCTGGAGACTACATAATGGGCAGGAATTCAAATTAATTTTATATGGAGTGGCATATAGTGTTTTTGACTAACCCAAGATTTTCCAGAGGAGAAAATGAGGTGTTTTAATTAATACTTTGGCTGGAACATCCTAGGGTTAACTAGCATTCTTCAAGGCAAACTGGAAGTGGAATCATCTTAGTTCTAAGGTTTCCTTTGAGGAGAAATTTAGTATTAAATGTTGTGTATGATGGGAAGGGGTGAGTTGGGGTATGGATTACTGGTTGTCTAAGCAAAATGGCAAAGTCTAAACTCTAAATGGAGTTGTAATCTGAAGGGGCCCCAGATAAGGCAGCACAGATGTTTCCTACAGTAGCTGACTTTTATACATAGTCCAGCTGCAAGTGTCTTCTCATTCTATGTAGGATTTTAATGAGTCCATGAATCTTCTTGCTTATAAAAAGGTACAATTGGAAAGTGTAATTGAAGCAACAGTTTCCAATACTCATGGTTAAGTAAATATCACTATAACATGGAAATATTCAGGTCAGAAATTTTGGTATTAACACACAATGCTTATACCCAGTTATCTATGACTATAACTTCTAAAGCAGTCTCTCTTCTCCAAACAAGCTTTCCCTCACCCTGAGCCCAATATAGTCACTTCTCTGTATCCCAGGGCACCCTTTGCACATTTTCTGACAACACTTTTCATAAGCTTTCTCAATTTTTTAAGTATTTACTTATTTGGCTGCATAAGGTCTTAGTTGCAGCATGTGGGATCTAGTTCCCTGACCAAGAACTGAACCCAGGCCCCCAGGAGAGTCTTAGCCACTGGACCACAAGGGAAGTCCCACAAGCTCTCTCAATTGTTGATTAATGTGTATGTCTCTCTGATTATTCATTAAGGCTTTTGATAGTACAGACTATGTCATCTTGATGTCTGCATTCAAACATACTGTCCACTGCCCAAGGGTCAATAACCCCTGAAGCTTTTTACAATACATGACTAATGATTGAATAAAGCTTTGTATTTTACAATTCATGTTCACACCCATTTTTTCTATTCAAAAATTCCTTAGAGTAGATGCCTAGTGAATATATTCAAGTTGACATTTTTTGTTATCTATTCAGAATAATGCAAAACCTCTGCTAAGTTTATATTTCAATAAGTCTCTACTATTTATTAAAGGGAAATTGTAATAGTTGATTTGTTTACTGGATATGATTCTATTTGCATTAGCCAGAGGAAGAAGTCATTCAGTCTTCCATGTCTGGTAGAATGGCCCTCTCAGGAGCAATGATTAATAGATTTGCTCAACAACAATGAAAGAACACCAAAAATCTAGTATACTGCATTGTTGATCTTATGTTTTATACATGATGTCTCAGCTCATTTCAGGCACATCAAAATTCATTGCTGACCACTAATAAACACACTTATCCTTGTATAAAAACTTTACAAGAGCTTCTTTAGCTTTATTGTCTTATTTAATGTACTCCAGCTGACATCATCCCAGTGGGAACTGTTGTCTTCATGCTTCTAGTTTTTGCTTTGTAGTATTGGTTTGTCTTTGTGCACTCATTTGAAGTTGACCTTTCATAATATTAGATTTCTCCCTACACATATTATTCCAGTGATTTACATGGATGATTAGACATATATATTTTAACTCAATTACCCTAGGACTTGCTTATTTAGTTCTGATATTTCATTTTCCAGTTAATTTCTAGTATTTCAATTTTTATATTACAAAGGAAAATTTTAAAAGCTTCAGTGGAGAAGTGATTTACACATACATAGTTTTAGAATTATCTTCAATATATATTGTTTGTTATTTAACTTTTCATATGTTAATTACATATTCTTCTGTTATAGCCCAAATAAAAAAAGATATTTATGATAGATAATAATCCTGGTGGCTCAGATGGTAAAAAAATCTGCCTGCAAAACAGAAGACCTGAGTTTTATCCCTAGGTTGGGAAGGTCCCCTGAAGAAGGGAATAGCAACCCATTTCAGTATTCTTGCCCAAAGAATTCCATAGACAGAGGAGACTAGTGGGCTACAGTCCATTGGGTCGCAAAGAGTGGGACATGACTAAGTGACTAATACTTTCACTTCACTTTCAATAATCAGATACATCTATTTGATTCTGCTTATACAGCAATCAAGCCAGTCAATCCTAAAGGAAATCAATCCTGAACATTCATTGGCAGGACTGATGCTGAAGCCTAAGCTCCAGTACTTTGGCCACCTGATGCAAAAAGCTGACTCTTTGGAAAAGATCTTGATGTTGGGAAGGATGAGGGCAGGAGAAGGGGCAACAGAGGATGAGATGGTTGGAAGGCATCACTGACTCAATGGACATGATTTGAGCAAACTGCAGGGTATAGTGAAGGACAGGGAAACCTGGCATGCTGTATTCCATGGGATAACAAAGAGTAAGACATGACTGAGCGACTGAACGACCACAAAATATTGACTAAAAGTTGTTGTTGGTCAGAAACATTAAATTCAATAATTTGTGTGTCAATATAAGAAATATATTCAAAGCAAAATTCATAAAAATAAAACTAGGAAGTTAAAACACAATATCATTTGCTTATGGGTTTTATAAATATTGAAGATCACCTTAGAAAAACTGTTCACTGACTTTTACAATAGAATTATGACAAGAGCCAGAATTAACATATTATTTAAATGATATTTTACATGCACACGAGTTTTTATTCTTTCTTTGTTTTTCACAATTTTGTAACATGGTACAATATCTCTTCACTTTTCATTTTAATTTTTCAATTTAAAAAACGTCTACAGTTGTTTATATACAATAATACATATTCTAGAATTTGTTTTGGAACTACTCCTGACTTTATGCCAGACTTTGGTTGATTCATGGAAGCTGATGCTGTTAAAGAAACCCATAGAATTCAATGAGTCTGGATGGCCAGTACATAATGGAGCTTCCATTTCAGTACTCAAAGCTAAAGGTTTCTAAATATGCTAGGCATAGTCATCAAGCAATGTAATTTTGTGCTTTCTATTATTGCTCCAGACCTGTGGGTTTCAGGAAGAAGCACGAGCTGGAATCAAGATTGCTGGGAGAAATATCAATAATCTCAGATATGCAGATGACACCACCCTTATGGCAGAAAGTGAGGAGGAACTAAAAAGCCTTTTGATGAAAATGAAAGAGGAAAGTGAAAAAGTTGGCTTAAAGCTCAACATTCAAAAAACGAACATCATGGCATCTGGTNTTTCATCAAGAGGTTTTTTAGTTCCTCTTCACATTCTGCCATAAGGGTGGTGCAAATTCACAATGATTTTTTTTTCTTTCAGACAAGTTTTTAAAAATGTTTAAAAAGTGTCATATCATGGTCAATCATTTACTAAAACTAAAACTAAAAGCCAAACTAAACAGTCATTAAAGATATCTCCAAACAGGCAGATTTTTACTCTCTGAGCCATCAGGGAAGCCCTATTTAAAAATATATATATATATATATAACTTTTGAGACTGTGTTTGGAGATATCTTTAATATCTGTTTATACTGGCTTTTAGTTTTAATTTATGAAAAAACTGAAGTAAAATTTAAATATTATTTTCTTTTTCTCTAAAGTTCATGAATCTAAATTGACCATCATAACTAGAATAAATAACTGATCTATTTTTATAGTTATAAAAATTCCATTGGTAGTATAGTGATTAATTATATAGGATAATTAGAGAATGTTCAGAATTGAAGGTTTAGTCCTCTGTAATCAGAAAAGTCACACAGATTCTTGAGTTATAACAAGGTTATCATAATGAATCTATGTATCTAACATCTGTTCTGTGGAATAGTCATTATTAAAGTTCTAAGATATGCAGTAAACTATATTGAGGCACAAATTTGGCTTTAATTGCTTTGCCTAATAATGTATTGAATCCTTCTCATCCTTCTGATAGTGAATAAGCCTAGTTTACTGGTCAGTATTTACATTTCAGTGTGAGTCTGATGCTTCTGTGAAGTACAAGAAGAAACCACCTGTATTAGTTTCTTAGGGCTGTCCTAACAAATCGCCTCAAACTGGGTAGCTTAAGACAGAAATTTATTCTCTCTCAATTCTTGAAGCTAAAAACCTGAAACCAAAGTGTTAGCAGGACATGGTCTGCCTGAAGGCTGTAGGCAAGAATCTTTTCTTGCATCTCCCTAGCTTCTGGTGATTGCTAACAACCCCAGCATCTCTTGGCTTGTAGCTGTGTCTTGGCTTGTAGCTTGTCTCTGTCTCCATCTTCACAGGACCATCTTTCCTCCTTGTGTGTTTGAGTCTTTGCATGGACTTCTTATAAGGAAATCTGTCATTGGATTTAGGGCTAAGCCTCATTCAGTATGATGGCATCTTAATTTGATTACAGCTGCAAAGACCTATTTCCAAATAAGATCACATTCACAGGTACCGGAGGGTTAGGACTTGAACTTATCTTTTGAGGATGGGAGGCATGGTTCAACTCACAACACCATTAAACTTTGTTTCTATGAAAATTAGCCACCTTAATAATTTAACTACTGTAATGTGATCTTTTTAAAAAAATGATGATTCTTAGCTACAGATAGAGATTTTGAATAAAGTGTACAATATTAATCTATCTTTCACCAATGGAAAGGGAAAAATCTTTGTTTTCCAGAGTGCATAGGCTAGAATTCCCCCTTCCTGATCACTGGCCTAAAATTATTTCATAGTCAGACTTTGGTTGTAGCTGTATCACCCTGGTGTGTGAAGGCAAATATACAATTTATTTCCCTGAGTTAACTGGATTGCTTTTCTAGATAATCTCAGATTAATCAGATTACTGTGAAGTTGTCTCATATTGACTGTCATCTCTATAAAACTGTTACTCTGGAAATCATTTTTACATTTTGTGAATGAAGAGTGATTTCAGTTATTTCACAGTAGATATGCTAAGAATTGTGCATAATTCTTGTCATATTTGTCATAGTATTTGTTTCCTTATGCTATGTTGGAAAATTTGGGGATGTTCACAGAAGGTGTGTACATATTGAGGCCATTTGTGTGCAATGAGATCTAAATAGTCAAACTTCTACTGCTCAGAAAAAGTTCTTCCATTGAAAGAAGATGAGAAAAATTGAAATATAATAATAACAAACATTTTCTTTTTAAGAGAATGTCAATGAACAAAAATATCTCACAGTGAATAAGGAAGGAGATTAAATATACATGTAAGCCAAACTGATAAAAGCTTTACTGTGTAATTTCTTAGAACTCATAAAGATTAGAGTCAGCTTTTCTCTTCTTATATGTTAAGCCATAGCCTTGTTTTAAATGTGTGTGCCTATCTGAAAGATAATGAAGATGGTAATTCTCTTACTTGCTAATTTTAATTATTTTTTTAAACAGCATGCAGCCACTCTCAAATGAAAGATTAGATCAATTACTTTATTGGAATAGTCTTGAGATTCAGGAAGGATGGACTTTTTTTTCCCAGGGGGGCAACTTTTGTATTTCTTCACACTTGAACCAAAATTTTACATTCTATCATTTTAAGCATCTGGCTAAAATAAACACTTTCAGCATCATCCTTCAGCCTTGTTCAGAATTTACCATAGTGCTAGACATATACTAGGAACCCACTAAATATCCATTGCATGTTTTCATGAAAGAACAAAATATGGATTTTGCTGTGGTTTATGACTAAAAATGTATAAGGAAATTGATGACATTTTATAAAATCTCATACTATCATGTTGGAATATGTGTTTTTCTTGATACCTCCTATGAGATCTAAAAAGAGTTATGTTGAACAGATATACTTTGAAAATAAACTATTATTTGATTAATCAGTTTATTGAAAATTCTGTATCTAAACTATATAACCTTCAGGTTAATGTTACTCAAACTGTGTTCCTAGAACATGTCCACTGGAGTCATTTGGGGTATTTATTTAAAAATACAGATTACCACACTATACCCAGCACTATATAATCATAATCTATATACAGTGTCCAAAATTTGTCATTTTAGATAAGCTTCACTAATGTATTTTATGTACCTTCATGTTTTAAAACAACTATTTTAATATAATTTATGCATGTCTAGGAAGATGATGTCAAATGTCTAAGTCATTATCTTATGGAAGCAGAGGTAATGAAGAAAGCCAGAGCTAGTATATCTGGGTTGAATGAATTTAACATACATAAAAACTACATAAAAAATTCAGTTTCCTGAAGATAGCCAAAGAGCTCAATATATCATTATTCAACATGCACACTCTTCTACAGGCAGAGTGGTTTCAAGTGTAAGTCAGTATTTACAACTTTCTGTGAGAAGTCTAATTTTCTAAGTCAGACATGGTAGTGGCAGCTTTGAAAATGCTAAAATTCTGAGTCATTCAGTCTTGCTCGGAATGCAATGAAGGATTCACCTATCTACTATAATAATCACTTAGTGGTCAGAGAATATGGGGAGCAGAATAAGATCCTTCTAGATTCAGGATTTTTTAAGAAGTGGGTAGGACCTCAGGACTATAGTTTCTTTTATTACTCAGGACTTGGCACACCATATTTGTAAACCATGAGAGAGCCCTTTGGTTCAAAGTCAAGTGGAAGTTGAGGCCATAGACATACAATTCTCTGTTGATTAGAAGCCAGGCATGAGACAGTGAGGTGAGAAACCTAATGTAAGTCCTGATTCTAATTCACACAGAAATCTTGGCAAGTCTGGTAATTGTGTTCATTGCAGATCATGCCAGATTTTAAAAGGAGAGAGAAAGATGATGCAGGGATTGGCAACATTTTCTAAAATATCTGGGACAAGATTATCTAAAGCAAATCTTCATTGTGGAACCTAATCTCTTCATCAGAAATTTTAATTAAACTTTGAGCCCACTTATATGTTTCATAAGATTAAATGTGAACACTCATGAATTCCTATGGTTCCCATACCTAGCTCAAAACCTGTCTTAACTGGTATTCACAATTTTTCATACACTTTCATTATAACTTTAAATCCAAAAGTTTTTCAAGGATTTTAAATCCAAAGTAAGGGACTCTTTTGACCAGTGATATACGAGAAGAATTTATGTGATGAGTTTAGGGAACTATTGAGTATGAGATGGCTGAATGGCATCACAGACTCGATGGACGTGAGTCTGAGTGAACTCCGAGAGATGGTGATAAACAGGGAGGCCTGGCATGCTGCGATTCATGGGGTCGCAAAGAGTCGGACA
>SJYW01046611.1:207337-235597 GCA_006410735.1 Raphicerus campestris | reverse complement strand
TTTTAATCTTTGCTTTTTGGTATTTGTGGTCAATTTTGTACATTTAAAAACCCAATCTTCAGTACCCAATTTTACCTGAGAATGAGATTACTGGCTTGATCACTCTCTCCTCCTTTGGACTCTCCTTTTCCTCCACTGGGTGGCCTCTGTCTCTTCCCTCCCGCTTCTCTTCTCTGCCCAACTCTGTGAATCTCTGTGTGTTCCAGACGGTGGAGAACACTTAGGGAACTGGTTACTGGCTGGATCTGTCTCTCTCCTTTTCATTTCCCTCTTTTATCCTCCTGGCCACCTCTGTCTACATTCTCCCTCTCCTCTTCCCTGTATAACTCCATGAACACCTCTGAGCGGTCCAGACTGTGGAGTGCACATAAGGAAGTGATTACTGGCTAGCTTGTTCTCTCCTCTTTTGACCCCACCTCATCTCATTCCAGTCACCTCTAACTACTCCCTCCCTTTTCTCTTCTCCATGTGACTCAGTGAAGCTTTCTGGTGTCCCTCAATGTGGAGAAACTTTTCATCTTTAACCTAGATGTTTTATCATCGGTGCTGTATAGCTGGAGAAGTCTTGAGGTGACTGTAAAAATAAAACTGAAAACCAGAAGCAGGAGGCTTAAGTCCAAATCCTGAGAACATCAGAGAACTCCTGAATCCAGGGAACATTAATAGATACGAGCTCATCAAACGCCTCCATACCTACACTGAAACCAGGAACCACCCAAGGGCCAAGTTCTAGAGCAAGACATACCATGCATATTCTCCAACAACAATGGAACACATCCTTGAGCGTCAATATACAGGCAGCTCAAAGTTACTCCAAAACCATTGACGTCTCATAACCCATTACCGGTCACTTCATTGTACTCCAGAGAGAAGAAATACAGCTCCAGCCACCAGAGCTTTGACACAAGCTTCCCTAACCAAGAAACCTTGACAAGCCACTGATACAACCCCATACACAGTGAGGAAACTCCATAATAAAGAGAACTCCACAAATTCCCAGAATATAGAAAGGCCAGTCCAAACTCAGCAATATAACCAAGATGAAGAGACAGAGGAATACCCAGCAGGTAAAGGAACAGGAGAAATGCCCACCAAAACAAACAAAAAAGGAAGAGATAGGGAATCCACCTGAGAAAGAATTCTGAATATTGATAGTGAAAATGATCCAAAATCTTAAAATCAAAATGGAATCACAGGTAAATAGCCTGGAGACAAGGATTGAAAAGATGCAAGAAAGATTCAACAAGGACCTAGAAGAAATAAAAACGTGTCAATATATAATGAATAATGCAATAAATGAGATCAGAAACACTCTGAAGGCAACAAATAGTAGAATAACAGAGGCAGAAGATAGGATTAGTGAAATAGAAGATAGAATGGACATCTAGGTTGTTTCCATGTCCTCCTGGCTATTATAAACAATGCTTCAATGAACATTGGGGTACATGTGTCTCTTTCAATTCTCAGCCCTTAAAAAGAATAAATTTGATTCAGTTCTAATGAGATGGATGAAATTATACAGAGTGAAGTAAGTCAGAAAGAAAAACACCAATACAGTATACTGACACACATATATGGAATTTAGAAAGATAGTAATGATGATCCTGTATGTGAGACAACAAAAGAGACACAGAGGTATAGAATGGATTTTGGGACTCTGAGGGAGAGGGAGAGAGTGGGATGATTTGGGAGAATGGCATCGAAACATGTGTACTATCATATAAGAAACGAAGCTGCAGTCTATGTTCGATGCATGATACAGGATGCTTGGGGCTGGTGCATGGGATGATCCAGAGAGATGATATGGGGTGGGAGGTGGGAGGGGGCTTTGGCATTGGGAGCTCGTGTACACCTGTGGCTGATTCATGTCAATGTACTGGAAAACCAATACAGTATTGTAACATAGAATAAAGTAAAAATAAAATTTAACAACAACAGCAACAAAAAAGAAGATAGAATGGTAGAAATAAATGAATCAGAGAGGAAAAAAGAAAAATGAACTAAAAGAAATGAGGGCAATTTCAGAGACCTCCAGGACAATATGAAACGCTCCAACATTTGAATTATAGGAGCCCCANCACATAGACGGCAGCCCACCAGGCTCCCCCATCCCTGGGATTCTCCAGGCAAGAATATTGGAGTGGGTTGCCATTTCCCTCTCCAATGCACGAAAGTGAAAAGTGAAAGTGAAGTCGCTCAGTCGCATCTGGCTCTTCGCGACCCCATGGACTACAGCCTACCAGGCTCCTCTGTCCATCGGATTTTCCACTCAAGAATACTGAAGCGGGGTGTCATCAACTTCTCCGTGAAGAGATCTCTTGTCTTTCCCATTCTGTTGTTTTCCTCTATTTCTTTGCTTTGATCACCGAGGAAGGCTTTCTTATCTCTTCTTTGGAACTCTGCATTCAGGTGCTTATATATTTCCTTTTCTCCTTTGCTCTTTGCTTCTCTTCTTTTCACAGCTATTTGTAAGTCCTCCCCCAGAGAGCCATTTTGCTTTTTTGCATTTCTTTTCCATGGGGATGGTCTTGATCCCTGTCTCCTATACAATGTCATGTTTACCAGTTATTTAATTTTGATCTTGAGCCATATAAGAATACATAAACTATTAAAATTATCTTCTCCATTTTGTGTCATCTCTCCTTCTCTGAGGACCACAAGTGCTATACTAGCTAAGTTTTCCTCTTTTGAATCTTCCATTTTCTTCATGGTGTTGGTTGGTCTAGTCCTTAAGTCATGTCCAACTCTTGTGACCCCATGGAGTGAAGTCTGCCAGGCTTCTCTGCCCACGGGATTCTCCAGGCAAGAATACTGGAGTGAGCTGCCATTTCCTTCTCCAGGTAATCATCTGGACACAGGAATCAAATTGATTTTTCATTTTCTGCTTCTATTTGAAAATGAAAATTCATATCAGTAATTTTCAAAATACACTGTACTTCAAAATCATGTCCTGGGCACAACTGTTTTATCTTAAGAATCAGAATGCCCAGAGAGGCCTATGAGCCAGTATATTTTGAGAAACGTGCTCAGGGCATTATGACTACCTCTGACTAAGGAAAAGTAGGTCATGTTGACATAGTGATAACTTTTTTGGACTACTGTATTGCATAAATCAATATTTCATTGATTTTCCTTTGTGAGTCTCAAGACAATCTCATCTATCTTCAGGGAGTGGCAGTGAGACTTGTTTAATATTAAAGCTTAATTCATTCAGTGTCTTTTCCTTAACAAGTATAATTGGAAATTAACTGCTGCAGCCAAGCTCTCTGGTGGCTAGGTCCTTAGAACTTTCCTAAAGTCATTCATTTTTCTCTTAACATCATGATGACACCCTCACCTGCTTGTACCATAGAGCCTCTGCGGTGGTTTCTTAGTAGTTGCATTCAGCAAGAGCTATAGTTATTAGGGGAAATAGATATACTAAATCACCTTGGTGGCTTTTGCTCTTGATTTTTTAACAACATAAAATTAGAGATTTCACTTCTTCTCATTTTCATATTAGCAATATCAGAATCCTATAATAGCTAATTCTTTGCTTTGCCTTTTGAGTGATTCAGTAAAATCTAAGGATGAGTAGCCCGTGTGGTATACTTGCTGAGATCACCCGATTTTATTTAGTTTGTCCCCACACAATTTTCACACAGCTCCCCACCTGAAACTCTACTCTTAACAACTGTTGTCCTTAGATTGGGATATATTGTGGGGCGGGGGTGGGGGGGGGATTCTTTACATATTTCTGTGGGAATCATTGCTTTTCTGGCATGAAGTCTTTGGTATTCCAGCACTGATGATCTTTTCCTTCAACTTAACTCCTTCCACTACATATATTACAGAAATTGTACAGGACTTTCTGAAAGTATGCCTGGTCTAATCACATGCAGCCTGAAAGCAGAGAGGTTTTCCTAGCTAAGATCAGAGTCAGAGAGATGTTACTACAGAAAAATGGTCAGAGAAGTGCAGTATTGCTGACTTTGAAGATAAAAAATTATGGCCAAAAGCCAAGGAATGTGGACAGCCTCTAGAAGGTAGATAAGGCAAGCAAGTAAATTATCCTCTAGAACATTGCCATAGGACTGGAAAAGATCAGTTTTTATTCTAAGCCCAAAGAAGAGCAATACCAAGAAGTGCTCAAACTATGGTACAACTGTGTTATTTTACATGCTAGAAAGGTAATTCTCAAAATCCTTCAACTAGGCTTTAGCAGTATGTGAACCGAAAACTTCCAGAAGTTCAAGCTGAATTTAGAAAAGGCAGAAGAATCAGAGGTCAAATGGCCAACATTCATGGATCACAGAAAAAGCAGGGGAATTCCAGAAAAGTAATGTACTTCTGCTTCAGTAGATGAAAGCCTTTGATTGTGTGGATCACAAAAAATGGGAAATTCTTAAAGGCTGGGAGTAACAGACCACCTTACTTGCCTCCTGAGAAACTTGCATGCAGGTCAAGAAGCAATGTAACTGGACATGGAACAAGGACTGGTTCCAAACTGGAAAAGGAGTATGTCAAGGCTGTATATTGTCACCCTCATATTTAACTTATATGCAGAGTACATCATGTGAAATGCCAAGCTAGATGACTCACAAGCTGGAACCAAGAATGCAGGGAGAAATATCAACAACCTCAAATACGCAGATGACACCACTCTAATGGTTCGAAGTGAGAAGGAACTAAAGAGACTCTTGATGAGGGTGAAAGAGGAGAGTGAAAAAGCTGGCTTGAAACTCAGCATTCAAAAAATAAAAATAAAAAACAACTAAGATCATGGCATCTAGTCCCATCACTTCATCACAAATAGATGGGAAAAAAGTGGAAGCGATGACAGATTTTATTGGGCTCCAAAACTACTGCAGATAGTATCTGCAGCCTGGTATTAAGGAAAGCTTGCCCCTTGGAAGGAAACCTATAACAAACCTGCTGCTGCTGCTAAGTCGCTTCAGTTGTGTCCAACTCTGTGCGACCCCATAGACAGCAGCCAACCAGGCTCTCCCATCCCTGGGATTATCCAGGCAAGAACACTGGAGTGGGCTGCCATTTCCTTCTCCAATGCATGAAAGTGAAAAATGAAAGTGAAGTCGCTCAGTCGTGTCCAACTCTTAGCGACCCTATGGACTGCAGCCTATCAGGCTCCTCTGTCCATGAGATTTTCCAGGCAAGAGTACTGGAGTGGGGTGCCATTGCCTTCTCTGATAACAAACCTAGACAGCATATTAAACAGCAGAGACATCACTTTACTGACAAAGGTCCATCTAGTCAAAGCTGTGGTTTTTCCAAAAGTCATGTATGGGTGTGAGAATTGGACCATAAAGATGGTTGAGCACTGAAGAACAGATATTTTTGAATTGTGGTTCTAGAGAAGACTCTTTAGAGTCCTTTGGATAGTAAGGAGATCAAACCAGTCAAACCTAAAGGAAATCCACCCTGAATATTCATTGGAAGGACTGATGCTGAAGCTGATACAAAGTCTTTTCCAATCCGACTCATTGGAAAAGATCCTGATGCTGGAAAGGACTGAGGGCAGGAGGAGAAGGGGGAGATAAAGAATGAGATGGTTGGATGGCATCACTGACAAAATGGACCTGAGTTTGAGCAAACTCTGAGACATAGAAAAGAACAGGGAAGCCTGATGTGCTGCAATTCATGGGTTCACAAAGAGTCAGAGACAACTTAGTGACTGAACAGCAACAATACTGGATTTTAGTCCAGTGAGACACTTCTCAAACATGCAACATCTGTGACTGTAAGACATTAAGTTTACCTTGTTTTGAACCACTCATTGTGAGGTGATTTATATAAGGACTTGGAAGCTGATAAATACGGTCAGGTATCAGCCAGATGTTGAGGTACAGATTAGACACAGAATTTGGTGCTGCTCCTCTCTGACTGTCTTCTTCTATGTAGTTATGCATTTTTTTAAAGTTCTATTCTGTGGTTCTTTAAGCCAATAATACCACACAGTTTTCATTGATGTTTTAGATAACCCACATGGCATAGACTGGTAACTAACCTAAGAATAAAAGTTTTAACAATAGATTTTCAATTCCTTTCATTCCCTTTATCCAAGAGTAAATTCTTCTCAGTATCTACTTTTTCAAGTTTACTTTTGAATGTCTTCAAGTAGTTGCTATTTAAAATTTGTTGGGTGTTTATAGATGCTATGCAAGAGAAGATTGGTCTATTAGAAGATTACTAGGTCATACTAGCGGATAAGGCAATGGCAGTTTATTCCAGTACTCTTGCCTGGAAAATCCCATGGACGGAAGAGCCTGGNAGCCATATAAGAATACATAAACTATTAAAATTATCTTCTCCATTTTGTGTCATCTCTCCTTCTCTGAGGACCACAAGTGCTATACTAGCTAGGTTTTCCTCTTTTGAATCTTTCATTTTCTTCATGGTGTTGGTTGGTCTAGTCATGTCCAACTCTTGTGACCCCATGGAGTGAAGTCTGCCAGGCTTCTCTGCCCAAGGGATTCTCCAGGCAAGAATACTGGAGTGAGCTGCCATTTCCTTCTCCAGGTAATCTTCTGGACACAGGAATCAAATTGATTTTTCATTTTCTGCTTCTATTTGAAAATGAAAATTCATATCAGTAATTTTCAAAATACACTGTACTTCAAAATCATGTCCTGGACACAATTGTTTTATCTTAAGAATCAGAATGCCCAGAGAGGCCTATGAGCCAGTATATTTTGAGAAACGTGCTCAGGGCATTATGACTACCTCTGACTAAGGAAAAGTAGGTCATGTTGGCATAGTGATAACTTTTTTGGACTACTGTATTGCATAAATCAATATTTCATTGATTTTCCTTTGTGAGTCTCAAGACAATCTCATCTATCTTCAGGGAGTGGCAGTGAGACTTGTTTAATATTAAAGCTTAATTCATTCAGTGTCTTTTCCTTAACAAGTATAATTGGAAATTAACTGCTGCAGCCAAGCTCTCTGGTGGCTAGGTCCTTAGAACTTTCCTAAAGTCATTCATTTTTCTCTTAACATCATGATGACACCCTCACCTGCTTGTACCATAGAGCCTCTGCGGTGGTTTCTTAGTAGTTGCATTCAGCAAGAGCTATAGTTATTAGGGGAAATAGATATACTAAATCACCTTGGTGGCTTTTGCTCTTGATTTTTTAACAACATAAAATTAGAGATTTCACTTCTTCTCATTTTCATATTAGCAATATCAGAATCCTATAATAGCTAATTCTTTGCTTTGCCTTTTGAGTGATTCAGTAAAATCTAAGGATGAATAGCCCGTGTGGTATACTTGCTGAGATCACCCGATTTTATTTAGTTTGTCCCCACACAATTTTCACACAGCTCCCCACCTGAAACTCTACTCTTAACAACTGTTGTCCTTAGATTGGGATATATTGTGGGGCGGGGGTGGGGGGGGGATTCTTTACATATTTCTGTGGGAATCATTGCTTTTCTGGCATGAAGTCTTTGGTATTCCAGCACTGATGATCTTTTCCTTCAACTTAACTCCTTCCACTACATATATTACAGAAATTGTACAGGACTTTCTGAAAGTATGCCTGGTCTAATCACATGCAGCCTGAAAGCAGAGAGGTTTTCCTAGCTAAGATCAGAGTCAGAGAGATGTTACTACAGAAAAATGGTCAGAGAAGTGCAGTATTGCTGACTTTGAAGATAAAAAATTATGGCCAAAAGCCAAGGAATGTGGACAGCCTCTAGAAGGTAGATAAGGCAAGCAAGTAAATTATCCTCTAGAACATTGCCATAGGACTGGAAAAGATCAGTTTTTATTCTAAGCCCAAAGAAGAGCAATGCCAAGAAATGCTCAAACTATGGTACAACTGTGTTATTTTACATGCTAGAAAGGTAATTCTCAAAATCCTTCAACTAGGCTTTAGCAGTATGTGAACCGAAAACTTCCAGAAGTTCAAGCTGAATTTAGAAAAGGCAGAAGAATCAGAGGTCAAATGGCCAACATTCATGGATCACAGAAAAAGCAGGGGAATTCCAGAAAAGTAATGTACTTCTGCTTCAGTAGATGAAAGCCTTTGATTGTGTGGATCACAAAAAATGGGAAATTCTTAAAGGCTGGGAGTAACAGACCACCTTACTTGCCTCCTGAGAAACTTGCATGCAGGTCAAGAAGCAATGTAACTGGACATGGAACAAGGACTGGTTCCAAACTGGAAAAGGAGTATGTCAAGGCTGTATATTGTCACCCTCATATTTAACTTATATGCAGAGTACATCATGTGAAATGCCAAGCTAGATGACTCACAAGCTGGAACCAAGAATGCAGGGAGAAATATCAACAACCTCAAATACGCAGATGACACCACTCTAATGGTACGAAGTGAGAAGGAACTAAAGAGACTCTTGATGAGGGTGAAAGAGGAGAGTGAAAAAGCTGGCTTGAAACTTAGCATTCAAAAAAAAAAAATAAAAAACAACTAAGATCATGGCATCTAGTCCCATCACTTCATCACAAATAGATGGGAAAAAAGTGGAAGCGATGACAGATTTTATTGGGCTCCAAAACTACTGCAGATAGTATCTGCAGCCTGGTATTAAGGAAAGCTTGCCCCTTGGAAGGAAACCTATAACAAACCTGCTGCTGCTGCTAAGTCGCTTCAGTTGTGTCCAACTCTGTGCGACCCCATAGACAGCAGCCAACCAGGCTCTCCCATCCCTGGGATTCTCCAGGCAAGAACACTGGAGTGGGCTGCCATTTCCTTCTCCAATGCATGAAAGTGAAAAATGAAAGTGAAGTCGCTCAGTCGTGTCCAACTCTTAGCGACCCTATGGACTGCAGCCTATCAGGCTCCTCTGTCCATGAGATTTTCCAGGCAAGAGTACTGGAGTGGGGTGCCATTGCCTTCTCTGATAACAAACCTAGACAGCATATTAAACAGCAGAGACATCACTTTACTGACAAAGGTCCATCTAGTCAAAGCTGTGGTTTTTCCAATAGTCATGTATGGGTGTGAGAATTGGACCATAAAGATGGTTGAGCACTGAAGAACAGATATTTTTGAATTGTGGTTCTAGAGAAGACTCTTTAGAGTCCTTTGGATAGTAAGGAGATCAAACCAGTCAAACCTAAAGGAAATCCACCCTGAATATTCATTGGAAGGACTGATGCTGAAGCTGATACAAAGTCTTTTCCAATCCGACTCATTGGAAAAGATCCTGATGCTGGAAAGGACTGAGGGCAGGAGGAGAAGGGGGAGATAAAGAATGAGATGGTTGGATGGCATCACTGACAAAATGGACCTGAGTTTGAGCAAACTCTGAGACATAGAAAAGAACAGGGAAGCCTGATGTGCTGCAATTCATGGGTTCACAAAGAGTCAGAGACAACTTAGTGACTGAACAGCAACAATACTGGATTTTAGTCCAGTGAGACACTTCTCAAACATGTAACATCTGTGACTGTAAGACATTAAGTTTACCTTGTTTTGAACCACTCATTGTGAGGTGATTTATATAAGGACTTGGAAGCTGATAAATACGGTCAGGTATCAGCCAGATGTTGAGGTACAGATTAGACACAGAATTTGGTGCTGCTCCTCTCTGACTGTCTTCTTCTATGTAGTTATGCATTTTTTTAAAATTTCTCTTCTGTGGTTCTTTAAGCCAATAAGACCACACAGTTTTCATTGATGTTTTAGATAACCCACATGGCATAGACTGGTAACTAACCTAAGAATAAAAGTTTTAACAATAGATTTTCAATTCCTTTCATTCCCTTTATCCAAGAGTAAATTCTTCTCAGTATCTACTTTTTCAAGTTTACTTTTGAATGTCTTCAAGTAGTTGCTATTTAAAATTTGTTGGGTGTTTATAGATGCTATGTAAGAGATGATTGGTCTATTAGAAGATTACTAGGTCATACTAGCAGATAAGGCAATGGCACTTTATTCCAGTACTCTTGCCTGGAAAATCCCATGGATGGAAGAGCCTGGTAGGTTGCAGTCCATGGGGTCATGAAGAGTTGGACATAACTAAGCAACTTCACTTTCACTTTACACTTTCATGGATTGGAGAAGGAAATGGCAACCCACTCCAGTGTTCTTGCCTGGAGAATCCCAAGGATGGAGGAGCCTGGTGGGCTGCTGTCTATGGGGTCGCACAGAGTCAGACACGACTGAAGCGACTTAGCAGCAGCAGCAGCAGCAGCAGGCTATACTAGAAGTCAGACCACAGTGCATTGCCCATAAAATTGAATAAACATATTTATTTATAAGAAGAAAATAAGAGAAAAATAACAAAATATAGTCACTTATTTTGAAGGGCTTTCATTGTTCACAGAGGTATAATTTCATATTATGCAAAATATAAAAAATTAGCTTGCATGCATGCTAANATATTTATTTATAAGAAGAAAATAAGAGAAAAATAACAAAATATAGTCACTTATTTTGAAGGGCTTTCATTGTTCACAGAGGTATAATTTCATATTATGCAAAATATAAAAAATTAGCTTGCATGCATGCTAAGTTGCTTCAGTTATGTCTGACTCTTTTGCGACACCATGGACTGTGTCCCACTAGGCTCCTCTGTCCATGGGCTACTTCAGGAAAGAACACTAGAGTAGGTTCCTAAGCCTTCCTCCAGGAGATCTTCCCTACCCAGAGATCAAACTGATGTCTTTTGTATTGGCAGGCAGGTTCTTTACCACTAGCCCCACCTTTGAAGCCTGTAGTTTGCTTAACCGAGTCTTATCATTGGCCATATGAGTATTTTTTTTAATTGACAGTGATAATATCACTTCTAGGAGTATTTCAATAAAACAAAGGACAGAGTAGGGAAGTGGGAGATAAATTTCTTGAGGNTGCGATTCATGGGGTCGCAAAGAGTCGGACACAACTGAGCTACTGAACTGAACTGAGTGTGACACAACATTCTATTAATTCTTTGGAGCCAAAAATATGATATAAATTCTGAGTCAGGAAACTTACAAAATATTTGCATAATCAGGTATGCAAATATCTAGCAATAACGAATATATTCCAACTAAACATTTCTTTTTTGATTTTTAAATATAATTGAATTTAGCTAATATATTTGAATACATTTTTTACATTTGAATAATGGCAATTCTCTGTTATGTTTCTAACATATTTTCACTCTTGCTTTCCTTTTAATATTTAATTATGTTTTAGTATATGTATTTTGTACTAATAATGTATAACCATCCTTCTTCTGATTGAATAAGAGCACTGTATGTATCTTCATTTACCTGCTATAAAATGATTCTTGACTGACTTTTAAGCATAACATTTATATATTCAATTAGATTATGACATGAGGTATGGGGTCTATTTCAGACTGTATCTCTTCTTACGTTTAATTGTACTAATTAATCTCATCACAGCACTATTCTCCAAAGTTTTTAATGACCCCTCATTAATTTCTAGTTTTGTTTTAAACTCCTCTGCCAAAGAACTCTCATAACATGTCTCCATATACATTTTAGGATTTGTATTTTTTTATTTCTTTGAAAACTGCCATTGGGATTTTTTGATAGTGATAACATTGAATCTATAGATAGCTTTGGGTAGTATGGTCATTTTAACAATGCCAATTCTTCTGATCCATCCACACAGGCTATCTTTACATTTGTCTGTGCCTTCTTTACTTTCTTTCATCTGACTTTTGTAGTTTCTGTTCTATCATTTTTCATTTCTTTGGTTAAATTATTCTTAACTAATTTATTATTTTGATGCTATTATAAATAGGATCATTTTCTTTATTTCTTTTTTTAGATATTTCATTATTAACGTATGAAAACACAACTGATATCTGNCTTTTGTAGTTTCTGTTCTATCATTTTTCATTTCTTTGGTTAAATTATTCTTAACTAATTTATTATTTTGATGCTATTATAAATAGGATCATTTTCTTTATTTCTTTTTTTAGATATTTCATTATTAACGTATGAAAACACAACTGATATCTGTAAGTTGATTTTATATCCTGCAGTTTCATTGAATTCATTGGTTAGTCCCAATTGTTTCCTCATTGTCTTTAAAATTTTCTACATATATGATTATATCATTTGCAAATAATGACAATTTTATTTCTTCTTTTCTGACTTGGATGCCTTTTATTTCTTTGTCTTGCCTAATTGTTTTAACTAAGTCTTCTGGTATCATGTTAAATAAGGACTGTGAGAGTGAACACTCATGTCTTATTCCCGATCTTAGAGAAAAAGTTTTTACTTTTCATCATCGAGCATGATGTTAGCTCTGAAATATGGCCTTTATTATGTTGAGAAATATTTCTTTTATACATAATTTGTTGAGAATTTTTATTTTGAACTGACTTGCATTTTATCAAATTCTCTTTCTGTATTTATTGAGATGATTATATCATTTTTATGATTTATTTATTATATTAATTCTATTTTATTTATTCTATTAATGTGATATTATATCACCTAGACAGCATATTAAAAAGCAAAGACATGACTTGGCCAACAAAGCTCCATTTAGTCAAAGCTATGGTTTTTCCAGTAGTCATGTATGGATGTGAGAGTTGGGCTATAAAGAAGGCTGAGCAGTGAAGAATTGATGCCTTTAAACTGTGGTGTTGGAGAAGACTCTTAAGAGTCACTTGGACTGCAAGGAGATCCAACAAGTCCATCCTAAAGGAAATCAGTCCTGAATATTCATTGGAAGGACTAATGCTGAAGCTGAAGCTCCAATACTTTGGCCACCTGATGTGAAGAACGGACTCACTGGAAAAGACCCTGATCCTGGGAAAGCTTGAAGGCAGAGGAGAAGGGAACGACAAAGGATGAGATGGTTGGATGGCATCACTGACTCAATGGACATGAGTTTGAGTAAACTCTGGGAGTTGGTGATGGACAGGAAAGCCTGGCATACTGCAGTCCATGGTTTTACAGAGTTGGACATGACTGAGTGACAGAACTGAACTGATATCACGCTTATTGATTTGGTATGCTGAACCCTCCTTGCATCCTAGAGATAAATCCCACTTGTTCATGGTGTATGAAGCTTTAAATATGTTCTTGAACATATCCGCTCTAATCTTTGTTATTTCCTCTCCTGCCCACTTTGGACTTGGTTTATACTTCTTTTTATAATTATGTGTGGTATAAGATTAGGTTATTTTTAAAGATCTATTTTCTTAATAAATTCATATTAAAGATACTCATGTATGCTGTTCTTGGGAATGTAAACTGGTTCACCCATTCTGAAAACAATGTAGATGCCCCCTCCCCCCAAAAAATTAAAAATACAACTGCTATAAGATGCAACAATCCCACTTCAGGGTACATATCCAAAGAAAATGAAAACAGGATATTGAAAAGTTAAATGTTTTCTCTTGTTTCTTGCAGCATTATTCACAAAATCAAAGATATGAATACAACCTATGTGTCTGTCTAGGGATGAATAAATAAAAATGATATGGTGCAATAGGATATAATCAGCCATGAGAAAAAGGAAATCCTGCCATTTAAAACTACATAGGTGGGCCTTGAGGGCCTTATGCTTAGTGAGATAAATCAGACAGAGAAAGACAAATATTGTATGTTATCACTTACATGTGAAATATAAAAAATGTTTAAGTTGCAAAAACAGAGAGTAATAGTAGTCACCAGAACTAAGAGATGGGAGAACTGGGGATATTTAAAAGTGCCATTGCAACTGGACGATGAAAAAGTTCTAGATATTTAATAATGCACAGTATCATGATTAAAATCGTTAATATTGTAGTATGTACTTCAGAGTTGCTAAGAGACGAGGCCATAAATGTTTTCACCTCAAAAAAGAAATGATAACTGATAGAGTAAAGGTGTTAACTAAAGCTATGATGATAATCATATCACAATATATAAATGAACCAAAACTACATGTTGTATATCTTAAACATGCAGTGTTACATGTAAATTATATCTCATTAAAAATAAAATAAACAGCAAAAGAACCATTTCCTCAAATTATCATTCTAACATTTTCTCCCAGTGGTACTATTGCACATATCTGAGTCACTGTTAAAATTTAACTGATCATCACTGTTTACTTTTCTGAGGAATATGAACAAAAATCATTTTGAAAGTTCTAGAACTACTGATACTTTTTAACCAGGATACAGATATTCTTCAAATATTTTTGTGAGCTGTCTTACAGACTTTGCTATGCAAGGTGATCAACAAATGTCAAGAACGTTTTTGAAAGGCTGAGGGACTGCTCCTTATAATACTTTAAGAAGTAGCCCCACATCCCTGTATTCTGCCAGTATTGTCATAGAAATGGTATAATATGTGCAATACACAATAGCAATGGAAATATTCCCTCCTTGAGCAGGAAACTGAGGCATTTTGCAAGTAAATAAACTCCAATCTACAGCAACATTTCATTAGGTTCACATCTAGAAGAGTCCAGATTCTCTTTTAAAGTGAGAAGTGTTTATATATTAATATAGAAGAGTATCCTAACTGCTGATGCTGACTGCAGCCATGAAATTTAAAGACCCTTGTTTAAAGCTATGACAAATCTAGACAACATATTAGAAAACAGAGACATTACTTTACTAACAAAGGGCCTATAGTCAAAGCTATGGTTTTCCCATTTGTTATGTATGGATGTGACAGTTGGACGATAAAGATGGCTGAGCATCAAAGAATTGATGC
The DNA here is from genome assembly GCA_006410735.1 of Raphicerus campestris. Lineage (NCBI taxonomy): Eukaryota > Metazoa > Chordata > Mammalia > Artiodactyla > Bovidae > Raphicerus > Raphicerus campestris. The sequence goes on along the minus strand of SJYW01046611.1, from coordinate 220,956 downwards.
TTTTGAACTGTGGTGTTGGAGAAGACTCTTGAGAGTCCCTTGGACTGCAAGAAGATCAAACCAGTCAATCCTAAAGGAAATCAACCTTGAATATTCATTGGAAGGACTGATGCTGAAGCTGAAGCTCCAATACTTTGGCCCCCTGATGCAAAGAGCCGACTCACTAGACAAGACCTTGATACTGGGAGAGAGAGTTTGAAGACAGGAGGAGAAGGGGACATACAGAGGTGGATGGTATTACTACTCAATGGACATAAGTTTGAACTAGTGCTGGGAGACAGTGAAGGACAGGGAAGCCTGGCATCCTGTAGTCCATTGGGTTGCAAAGAGTCAGACGCAACTGAAATGACTTAGCACAAATAGATGTAGAAAGGTTTATGTCATCTATGCTATACTTAGAACAGATGTAATCGTCAGTCTCCAAATTCTACACAAATAACCTATTTGGTCCCAATCCCCAAAATGGTATATAATGAGTCAAGGCACAGTTTCCCTTTCCTGGGTGTATTTCAGTACTGCAAGAAATAGGCTAAGAGAATTTTGAAGCATTGATCAGAAACTCCCAGGTACGAAGTCTGGGTTGTATGCAGACTGTAGCAAAGGCATGGGCCACTTCATTTAAACACTATGTCTATGCCATGTGTCAGCTGTGGTGTAGGAGCTGGAAGACAGGTTCACTTAATATACCTCCATGTGTCCCTTTCTCTGATCTAAGTTCTGAACAGTGACAAAGGAAGTGTGTATTCTCCAGAAAAATTGATTACAAGGTGATATATTGGAACCTGAGTGAACAAACTCATAGAACACAGCAGGATCCTGATGCAGGAGTTCAAATATATCAGAAAAACATACAGATACAAGGATTTACAACCAGAAAACAACCACTCAAGTGAGAGAACACATTAAACTCATTTTAGAGATACCAACTCTCAAAAAGGTTTAACGCACATAGATCCTTTCTGAATATGTTACTGGAAGAGAAGCAGCATATAATAAGGGAGTAAATCAAGAAAGAGAAAAGGATAGAGTTTAGAAAATAGTTAATCTCTGCCAGAAGTCTAGTGAATAAATGTCCTAGGGCCCAGTGTGATATAGAATTAAAATGTTCTTGATCACCATTATCATTAATCATTAGCACATAATGCCTAACATTTATTGTCTACTTAGTCTACTGAAGACACTGTTTTACATGTGTTAACTCATTAAATAGCCACACCTTCCTATAAATATTGGGAGCTTGCCTTACAAAACAACTAAAAGTTGGGGGAGCCAGGCCACCAATCCAGGCAGTCTGATTCCAGAAACCACATTCTTAGCAGCTCTGCTCCAGGCCCCTTCATCAGTATCATCCAGGAGCTGGCATATCATTTAAATACATCATAAATCACCTGGGTAAATAACTAATCCCAAGAAAAAGAAATAATAAATAAAATTAACTTATCTGAATTGGGATTAAAACTGAATATAATGTAACTCTGATTTGGCTAATCGGGAAAAAATAGTCATTTTCTTGAAATAATTTGCTTGTCTAACTACGCAAACAACTTATCCATGGGGGGCAGATTTTTTTTGTTGTTGTTTTTTCTCTTTGCAGGATCAAGTCTCCTATAGCACAGTGGTTTCTCCAGTATTTAAAGTTTCAACATTATGCATCTTTCAGGCCTGGTCTGTGGGACTGCATTATGAGTTTTTTTAATCCTCAATGACTAAATTAACTTATTTGTGTGCCTTCAAGAAGAGACCTACCTTATGATTTTTTAATCATAAATTTATATAATGTGTATAATAAAAACATTGCCTATAAGTTAAACAGTTTTTTCCCTAGGATCAATACAAAGCTATAGCTAATATGACATGTGAGTTTTATTTTTGGTGTTTTACTTTAATTTAAAGTTATTATCATGAAGGAAACAGTTAATTTTTAATCATTTATTTATAATCTGGTATAATAATTTGGTAAAATTATTTACCAAATGAAGTGGGCTTCTACAAATTTTCAAAATATGTCATTAGTACTAAATAAAAATGAGTAGCTAAGGAAATTGGGACAAGGATAAAAGTAAAAGTAGAAAAAAAGTTTTAAATGTATCAAAAAGTACTTGTATAAATCAGGACTCTTAATTGTTGATCACAGAAATACAGCTCAATTTGAGCTAATCGTGAGTTAAGAACACTGGAGTAGGTCAGAGATTAAAGAAAACCAGCATCATGAAGCATCAAGATAAGGGCAATTCTAGAATCCTCAGCTAATAGATCATGGGACAGAAATATTTTAAGGACTATCTTGTCACTCATAATTGTTTTTTCTTTTAATTGATTTTTTTTCTACTGAGATAGTTTTTTTTCACATATTAGCAGAACGGCTTTACCTGGCCAAGGGTTTGCATTCTCAAAAATCCACAACCAGAAAGCAAAGGAGGTAAGCTAAATTAAAATAAAATTAGAGAAGACTGGAGTTCAAGTTGGGTCATGTACCCAATCATAAAACCATAAGTGTGACTGTAGGGGTAAGATGCTAATGCTGGCTACTTTGGGTCAGATACTTTGGCAATTTCTTTTGGGCATTTCCTATCCCTGAATCTAATTCCCTTGGTGACTTTTGGGGTTTCATCTGTGATAGCAGTAGACAATTCCATGCAAGTTTAGACTTATTCTGAAACTATCCCTCCTTGAGCTAAATCCAGATTTTTTTTCTGCTTTCATTCCCAGGACCCTCCATGAAGTCACAGGAGCCATACACATAAGAAGCCTCATGAGATAAGTGAGTCAATGTCCCAGGGAACTGCCCTCCATCAACAGAAAAGTAAGCCGATGTGTAAGTGCTCTAGCCATCATCAGTTAATTCTTAGAAGCCCTAGTTTCCCATAGAGGTAACCAGATTAATAGTACTACTTTATGTAAATCTTTCCTTGATTCTTACCACTCTTGTACTCTGGCTTCCTGATTATCTCCCAAACAAACTACCCTTAGCTAACCCTTACCTCAGACTCTGTTTTCAAGGGAACACAAACTAAGATGTCCATCACTTGATCAACTGTTGTATCCAGGAAATTAGTTTTCTCTTGGTTCTTGTAGTCATAACCATAATTAAAAAAAAATACTTCTTATTCCCCTTTATTCACCAACTGTAAGCTTGAATGTGGTTTCTATGTCTTCTCTTTTTATACACATTTCTGAATGATGTCATTGTGGTCTCATGTCTTTAAAAATCACTTGTATTTGGGAATTCTTGCTTGTACTTCTGATTTTTGAATGCTTATTTGAAATCACTTGGCAGTCTAGTAGGCATCTCAAATTTAGCAAGTCCAAAGCCAAACTCTCAGTACCCTTTCTGAACCTGCCTTTTCCACAGTCCCTCTCCATACACGACAAGTACATTTTCCTAATTGTTCAGACTCCAAAACTAATCTGATCCTTGAGATATTTTTCTTTTTTGAGATTTATTTCTTTCTTTTAAATTCCAGTAATCAGTCAATTTCTAAATTTTACTCAAGATTCAAGCATATCTTGCTATCTTTATTGCGGGGGGGCGCTCCGCAGAAAGAGTAGAGGCAGTGGAACTTCCCTCAGCAAAGCCAAGGGGTCCAGAGGAGAGGTGAGCCTGCCGTCAGCCAACCCAGCCCCTCGGTGAGCGAGAGACAATCAGACGCGACAAGGGTTCCGTCGAAGCAGTTCCCCTTTATTGTTACAAACTCCCAGCTTATATAGACAAACAGGAGGGTTTTAGGAGGGACTTTCCATAGTTGTACCAATTACGTTAAAGGTCAAATTGTCATGTCCCTTCATTATAACAGGAGTCTATGGAGATCACACACTGTCTACGTGCACAGAAATCAAGAGAGCCAATCAAGAACTTTGACAGACAACATAGACCCTGCCCCCATCTCTTCTGCCAGGCGCCATCTTAGGTTAGCGACCACAAAGCTATCCCCTTTGTTTTCCGAGATTTCCCATTTAGAGCCCCACACTTTATTTCTAGCAGCCTGAATAATTCCAGTGATATCCTAGATGATCTCCATTCTTCACCCCTGCTGTCCTAAAATCTATTTTCTACGTAGTGCTGAGAATGATCCTTAGAAACATCACTCAAATGTAACACTCTACTGCTCACCTTCCAACAATTTACTAAACTACTCAAAGGAAAAGCCAGTACTCATGATGACCTATTAAAATATTCCTAATTTGATTATTTTTCTTCTATTCTTGTCCCTANTTCTAGCAGCCTGAATAATTCCAGTGATATCCTAGATGATCTCCATTCTTCACCCCTGCTGTCCTAAAATCTATTTTCTACATAGTGCTGAGAATGATCCTTAGAAACATCACTCAAATGTAATACTCTTCTGCTCACCTTCCAACAATTTACTAAACTACTCAAAGGAAAAGCCAGTACTCATGATGACCTATTAAAAAATTCCTAATTTGATTATTTTTCTTCTATTCCTGTCCCTACTTCACTTCATTCTAGCAAGACTGACCTCCTTGCTTTCCTTGAATAAGTCAAGCATATTCCTCCAAATATCTACATAGTTCAGACCTTCACTTCTTATACAGATTAATCAAGTCACAGAATCAGAGACACCTTTTGAGAATAACATGTGCAACAAACTTCCATATTCCTTTAACTTCTTTAGTAAATGTCATTGTACTTATTATTACTTGACATATATATTTGTTTGTTTATTGGCTTTCTTCTGTCTCCAAAATGTAAGCTTTATGAAGGGAAGAGATACTCTGCTTTGTTTATTTCTGTAGCTGCAAGACCTCCAAGAGGGCTTAACAAGTAGAAGGCTCACACCCTATATTTGTTGAATAAATGAGAGGAGATGAATGAAAGAAGATGAGAGTTACATTGAATTAATGAGAAGGCAATGGCACCCCACTCCAGTACTCTTGCCTGGAAAATCCCATGGACGGAGGAGCCTGGTAGGCTGCAGTCTATGGGGTCGCTAAGAGTCGGACACAACTGAGTGACTTCACTTTCACTTTTCACTTTCATGTGTTGGAGAAGGAAATGGCAGCCCACTCCAGTGTTCTTGCCTGGAGAATCCCAAGGATAGGGGATAGGGGATAGGGAATAGACTGGTGGATTGCCATCTATGGGGTCCCACAGAGTCGGACACGACTGAATTGACTTAGCAGAGAGGAGAGGAGATTAGGAAAACAGTATGATATGGGCAGGGCAGTGCCCTGCTCTGGTGTATATTATAATCTTTTACTGTTACTAGAGTTATACACATAACTACGTTTTTTAATCAATATACAATGTTGATGCAAAAAAACAAATAAGAGCTTTATGAAAAGCACAGTTAATTTTGGGTTGAAAATGGAGAAAATGTTTTTCTCTGAGATCAAATAAAAGGATTATATAGTATAATGACAGTAAACAGCAATAATATTTATGATAGAATATACATCAAAATGCAATGTTTCCATGTGATTTAAATTTTGATAGATTTTTAAAAAATAAATGTGTCCTTTATAATTCATCTGAATTAAAAATTGATCATTGATAGGAGGACTTTAGGGAGAAAACCTAGTGGCTAATGCCACTGATTATGCTGAAGAAACTATTATAACTTTCAAAAACTGTACTTTAAAAATAAATCTTCTTTTATAATATCTTCATATTCTCTACATCAAAATGCTGCAATCAACCCATTGGATCATTATGAAAACTGGATTAAAATCCATCCATCTTTTTTTATTACAATTCAGCAGTATTTCTCAAATCAAACAAAATTTAATAAATTTTTGTAGGACTTAATAAAAGAACAGAAGATTTATATATCTAATAAAAATTTCATTCAGTTCCAATAGTTTTATTTAATTTGTTTCCATATGTCTTCTTATCACCTATTAGACATCACTTTGTTTCTCAAAATTCAAAGGATAAAAATCACTCCTAAAATAATTTTTATGCTATTCCATATGTTTGGTTTTTTAAATGTTGTTTCAAGTAGTTTGAACAATCAGAAAGCATCTGGTGAAAGTCTTCTTGCTTGCTGAACTTCAGGTCAATTTTGTGATTTTAATAGTCTTTTCTCCATAACTCACAAAGGGTTTTCTCTAAAGAGTTTCAGAGAATGAATAAAGAATTATATTTAAGCATTTTAAAATGTGCTTGAAATTCATTTTTGTAGCTAAAAAGTGGGATTCAAGCCTTAGTCCTTTTTGTTTTTAGAGGCAAAGAGGCTACTTTATGATGAATATTTCATAGCGCATCAGATTATGTTGTAATACTTCTTTTCTCAAGGAGAAATAAGTGTAGCTCTCATTTAAAAGCTCTTTTGAGTATTTATAGCACATTGATTAAGAATTAGAACAAATTAAAACAGAATCTATAAGGTTAACTCTTTGTAGGCATAACTGGAATGTGCTTACTCTGAATATAAGCTTATGAGGATTTGAATAATGGGGATTGCATTGCTTCATGAAGATAATATTAGATGACAGTGATAATATAGATTTCTCTCAATGAAGTATGCGTTTACATCAAGGACCAGAAGAGACGTTTAGAAGTAGATAAGGCACAGAAATGAGAGGTCAGTTCTGGCATAAGCTTTCCTGAGTCACATAGGTATGTACTCCAACACTTAATTAAGAGCTCTGCAACAACTACCACTTTAGTCCCTTTTCCCATTTAACTGGTTATTTGATCTTGAGCAAAATATTTGATTTTGGGGGAGCCTCATTTTTTTTTCTTATAAAATACCAAGAACTTCCACCAAGAAGATTGTTTAGATAATGCATATGATGTTTTCCTACTAGTACTTAATCTCTAAAATATTATATTAAGTGTAAAGTATTGTCAGTACAAATGCTTTCCATATATTCCATGCTTAAATTATCATTTGGTCTGTCTCCCCTATTGGAATAGCCTAAATAAAGTCTTTCTTACGTATTCAACCTTGCCCAGTGGAAACTTTGCTCTGAGAAGCCTAAGTATGTACTGTGGGGAAAAAAATAAAGCAGGGTCTAGGGTACTAGTGCTGTGAGGAGTACTGTTGAGAAGGGTGAACCTTTGTAATTGTAAACAGCAATGGGCCTGCATGGCCACAGCTAATGACATAGGGCATCATTTACCATTTTAACGACTTCTGCTTTTATCCCAATATAGAGAAAAGGGGAGCCATTTTGAGGAGGATTTTGAACAGGAGCAGGTGATGGTCTAACATGTTTGTAAAAGGTCATTGCTATTTAAAAATACACATTCAGAGACAAAGGAAGAAGCAAGGATATGAGTTAGATGCTTATTGCAATCATTTAAGAAAGAGAGAAAAAGAAGGTGAGAGAGAAGTGTTTTTGAACAAAAGTAGGAGTGGTTGGATTTGGATGTATTTTAAATATATTTTTTTAGGCAGAGTCAATAGCATTTTAACATTGGGTTATGAGAATAAGATAAATGTCAAGGATAGACTGAAGTATTGTTTTATTTAGTTCTTGTTGTTTAGCTGGTTTTGGTGTTTTATTTTTGAGTATTTTGTGAAAGTTAATGGGGAAGGGGATAAGCCTTAGGTAAAATAATCTTCCCCTTGCAGTTATTACAAGGATCTTCAAGCAGAGGAAGATTGATATCCACATTCAACTGAGAAAAGGCTGGGCTGCTTCAGTGGGAGAGAGGGTCAGGAAAGCTTAGCAGTTCAAGGTTATCATTTCTATCCTAGTACAACTATATATTACTATTACAAGTCTTATGATTTCATTACTCCTAATCATTGCCCCAATATTCACAATAGAAGCATATCATTTAATTTTGTGTAAACTATGCCTTAAAATACAGGTCTGACTTTTAGCTATACATTTATTGTGGCTACAAAAAGTTAGAGATTAAAGTTTTCATAGAATTCTTCCAGTTCTCTGACATAATATTAACAGTTTAAACCCCTTGGTTTCTTGTTTTCTTTTTTAAAACACTCTCTGTTGTAGTTAGTGGCAGCCATCACACCTTACAGTCCTTACCATCAGAATTCCTACAATAATAGTTGAGTTCTGGAACCACTTGCTTTCCTAAAGACTTAATTCTAATAGATATTATATCCAAATTACTGGTGTTGATAATTTATGTGATGACACTGCATGTAAGAGATTACCAGAATCCTATTTTCCATTGGCAAAGAGCTCAGCCAAAACNAATATGACTTCTGTACTTACTCATCTAAATTTTCTAAGCTTTAGTTTCTTTATCTTTAAAGTGGGAATATTAATTTCACCTGCACATGGGATTCTTCTGAGTATTAATTGAGATATGGTATGTAAAGTATTTAGGGCTTCCCTTCTAGCTGAGCTGTAAAGAATCCACCTTCAATGCAGGAGGTGGATTTTTTTTCCCTGGGTGAGAAAGATCCCTGGAGGAGGAAATGGCAACCCACTCTCTAGCATTCTTGCTGGGAAATTCCCATGGAACAGAGGGGCCGAGAAGGTTACAGTCCATGGGGTAACAAAGAATCATATATGACTGAGTGACTGATGCATATAAAGTGCTTAGCATAGTATGTATTCAATAAATTACTAGTCTGTGCAAGTCTTTCTTTACTGGTATAGAAGTTAAGAAAACAGACTCTGGACTCAGGCTCTCTGGATCAAATTCCTGGTCTTCCACTTACTAGCTTTACAACCTTTGGGAAAATTGCTTAAACTTTCTATGCCTTAAATTCCTCATCTATAAACAAACTATCTAATTTATTTAATTTATCTCTGAAGGTTCAATAAATTAATGCATGTGAATTACTTGAAAGAGTTTGTTATATGTTAAGGAAAAGTAGGATTTTTTCATCTTTATTTTTCTACCTCTACTACTGCTGCTGCTACCAGCAGCATCATGAGTCAAGCTTTTGAAGAGAATAGTTGTATTTATCTTCTCATCGTTCACATCTCTCACATCTCTCAACCCACTGCTATATATAGCGTTAGCATCTCTCATCCCACATTTTCTTGTTTAGTATTAGGATTATTTTTTATCCTCCATTTATAAAACCCAGTGGCTTCTTTTCAGTTTCTATTTAAATTCTGTGATATCTCTCCTCCTTATTAATTCCTTCTTCCCTTTTTATAATTCCACTCCTGGTTTTCTTTACATTTCTGACTTTCCCTCCTACATTGTAACATGTTAGTTCTACACTCACTTTCTTTCCTGTGTACAATATTCTTAATAGTCAAGAACTATTTTATTGTCTTTTCTTTGTCTTCACTCTGAACATTACTACCGGGCAATCCCGTCAATGCTTGAGGCCTCATCATCGAACATACAAATAAACACTGCTAGTCCACACTTCTCTCTCTCTGGTCCCACCATAAATGTCAGATCCTCAGAGATGCCTTTCATATTTTCCAGATGAATTTTGGGCCTCATGATTCTACAATTTATAATTATTTTTTAAAACTATAGTTCTTNAACACTGCTACTCCACACTTCTCTCTCTCTGGTCCCACCATAAATGTGAGATCCTCAGAGATGCCTTTCATATTTTCCAGATGAATTGGGCCTCATGATTCTACAATTTATAGTTATTTTTTAAAACTATAGTTCTTTTCTTAAATTATATGGTCACTATTGTATCTTTACCACTAGCATGTTAGATATACAGAGTTCCAAGTCCATTGAATTCACCAGTGTGTCACAATTTTTTTTTTTTGCATTCTAGGCACATTTCTGACATTCAGCTATGTTTGTTAACTGATTATTGAACAGAACCTTGACTTCCATAACTGAATATCTACAACCACTTGCAAACAGCTACCTGAAGGTACCAAAGACCTAAAAGGCATAAATCCAGATCAAATATTATGTAACTTTTCTGATCTTTAGATGCTCCCATGGACTCATTGCTTATGTAATTATTTGATGCAATAAGTTTCCTTTGCAACTTCTCCAAGAAATTTTCTTAAAAATATAATCTAAATAATAATTTTAGAGTAAGCCTAATTCTCCATTGGGTGAATAATTGATTGCTTCCTGGTGATTTTTACTTTATATGTAGCTTGATGCATTGAAATGATTTCCCTTTGCTGTGAGTAATTCTTTTATAAACATTAATATGTTACTCATAGATGGGAAGAACAGTATATATTTAAAATATTTTTGCGTGTGTGTCAAGGAACTATACAAAAGGAGATTCACATATTTTGACAATCATGATAATGAAAACAGTGAAATTTCTGTTTGGAGCAGTATTGTGAGCTCTTCTACCTCCCTGTCTTCTCTGGTAAGGTCATGGCTCATTCCCAGGTCATCTGTCTGAAAGATAAGGTTCCAAGTCATCTATCAATAGAACTGGGCCTTCAACTTCTGAAACATTAGCTGTGAACTGAATTGTTCCTCATTTTTCTTTACAACCTTGAAATATGCCCCAAATAAGGGTTGAAGAAAAAGTTTCATTGTCTCACTTGAAATATCTTTGTGCTGTCCATCCTTTGCTATAGAATTTGCTTTAACATTACTCTTATGAACATTTATAATTTTACTTACTCTAACTTTGTAGTTTTTATTAAAGACATATCCTTTCCTAAGAGTCCATATGGCTCTTTCAAAGAGAAAACTTATTTTTATCATCATCATTGTCATCTTTGTCAAATGGTAAAGGATTCACCTTTGAATGGTACTCTGCTATGCATTCGAAATATGTAAAATATATACTTCCCCTGTCATAAAAGAGTAATATGCTATTTTCAATAAAGGAATTATTCCTAGTACAGCCAGGAATTTCAATAATCCAAGCTATATGTGAGGAAAAATCAGCAATGTCTATCATTCATTCAATCTTCCAATGGGAAATTCAGTTCATTTAAAATATATATTATTTATACTGTAGTTACTAGAAATTTTCTTGCACCAATAAACATCAAACTGAGAAAAGGTATTTAATCACAATGACAGTTACTTTTAGAAATATAAAACAGAAGGGCCACAAAATAAATAAAATCTTCAGTTTTTCGGAAGGTAACTTTCTCTGAGTCACAAAATTCAAAAAACACATTCTCACCAAAGTGATGTGAAGTTAGAAATTAGACTTTGAGTGTCATAGTAGGAAATGATTTTGTATAATTTCCATAGTTTTACACTTAGTCTTGGTTACTTTGATTTTAAAATGTATACATTGATTTGGATGACTATATTTTACTTATTTCTTCATGATATTGTGTGTACCTGATGCTTGTTGCTGTGTCACTTCAACTTGTTTTAGTCTGAAATGTGTTTTGATCTAGCTTAAAAAGAAATTCAGTTTAATTCATTTAGTATGTATGTGTGCTCAGTACTCAGTCATGTCCAACTCTTTGCTAGCCCATGGATTGTTACCCACCATGCTTCTCTGTCCATGGAATTTTCCAGACAAAAATACTAGAATGGGTTGCAATTTCCTCCTTCAGGAGATTTTCCCGACCCAGGGATCCAATCCATGTCTCTTGAGTCTCCTGCACTGACAGGCAGGTTCTTTACCACTGAGCCACCTGGGAAGCCCATATTGTTTCAAATTTTGGTATTAGGAAGAGTTAAGCCTTAAAGTTTTTATATTTGCATTGGTTGCTTTTAAATTTTCGCACAAAAATCCAGAGTTGTGTTCCTTTACTCTGCCTGGTCTCTCTCAGGATTCGCCTTCTTGCCAAGATCAGCATGCTTTCTGGATGCTATTAGTTTGCAAAGCTAAGGCATTTGGGGTTTACTGAAAAATAAAAATAGGTTTGAATTTGTTCATATTCATCTGTTGTTCTCAAGATGAAAATACCCAGGAAAGAAATTTGGAACTGCATAAGACTTTTTTTTTTTTTAAGGAAATTATTATGTTTAATGAAAGCATGTCAGTTCAGTTTTGCACTAGAGGAGAGAACCAGTAAGCTTTAGATGATCATATCTTGGTAGAAGCATGAAATCTTTGTTGTCTTTTTTTCTTTCTATTTTTTACCCATAAGTCATATATAAGCCTAATTAAAAGTAAAGCAACGTCATGAAAAATGTCATTTTAATTTAACAATATATCATTTCAATGTATTTTTAATCTGTCCTGATAATTTACAAAACTTTTGTTGGTAGTTCTATCTAGGAAGTACATCCCATTTTCAGTTCTGTAAACACATGTCTCCCTCAGAATGACATGGTATGTGATGAGGGGAGATGAAAATGTATAAAATGATTGGAGGGATACTTCCAAAACCAAATGCAACAAGAAGCCAGCAGCAGTGCTTAAATTATCTATTATCAGAATTATTCTTGTTTCTAATTGAATTTTATTTTTAATTGGCACTGGGAGTCCATGTAAAAGATGAACCTTCTCTTCAACAAGGTCTGAGCCCAAATCTAGATTCTGCTTCTTCTAAATTGTGTGCATTGGGCAAGAGACATTTCTCAGAGGGAGTGTCTAAGTCAGTAAAATGGAAGCATATGGCACAAGTAGGTGCAGAAAAGATGTTCTTTCTGTTTGTTTGTTTGTTTGCTTGTTTCCTCACAGACGTTTAAATATGTACTGAACAACTACTTTAAGGGGGGAAAGGCCCATGATCTCCTCTATTTGTATCTTAATAGCAATAGTTTTTGCCAAACTCAGAAAACAAGCAGGAAAATGGGTCCAGAGGGTAGCTTCTGAGGCACTGGAGCAGTGGGATTACAGTGATTACAACAAACACCTCATCCACTTGGTGTTTCCCTCTAGTTTGTGTCCTTTTAAAACCACTCACAGAGCTAGAACAAATAATCTCACAATTTGTATGGAAATACAAAAAACCTCGAATAGCCAAAGCAATCTTGAGAAAGAAGAATGGAACTGGAGCAATCAACTTGGTTGACTTCAGGCTCTACTACAAAGCCACAGTCATCAAGACAGTATGGCACTGGCACAAAGACAGAAATATAGATCAATGAAACAAAATAGAAAGCCCATAGATAAATCCACGCACCTATGGACACCTTATCTTTGACAAAAGAGGCAAGAATACACAATGGATTAAAGACAATCTTTTTAACAAGTGATGCTGGGAAAACTGGTCAACCACTTGTAAAAGAATGAAACTAGAAGACGTTCTAACACCATACACAAAAATAAACTCAAAATGGAATAAAGATCTAAATGTAAGATCAGAAACTATAAAACTCCTAGAGGAGAACACAGGCAAAACACTCTCCGACATAAATGACAGCAGGATCCTCTATGACCCACTTCCCAGAATACTAGAAATAAAAGCAAAAGTAAACAAATGGGATCTAATTAAAATTAAAAGGTTCTGCACAACAAATGAAACTATAAGCAAGGTGAAAAGACAGACTTCGGAATGGGAGAAAATAATAGCAAATGAAGCAACTGATAAACAACGAATCTCAAAAATCTACAATCAACTCCTGCAGCTCAATTCCAGAAAAATGAATGACCCAATCAAAAAATGGGCCAAAGACCTAAACAGATATTTCTCCAAAGAAGATATACAGATGGTTAACAAACACATGAAAAGATGCTCAACATCACTCATTATTAGAGAAATGTAAATCAAAACCACAATGAGGTACCATTTCACACCAGTCAGAATGGCTGCGATCCAAAAGTCTACAAGCAATAAATGCTGGAGAGGGTGTGGAGAAAAGGGAACCCTCTTACACTGTTGGTGGGAATGCAAACTAGTACAGCCACTATGGA
>SJYW01046611.1:187423-198889 GCA_006410735.1 Raphicerus campestris | reverse complement strand
TATGGATGTGAGAGTTGGACTGTGAAGAAGGCTGAGAGCTGAAGAACTGATGGTTTTGAACTGTGGTGTTGGAGAAGACTCCTGTGAGTCCCTTGGACTGCAAGGAGATCCAACGAGTCTATTCCAAAGGAGATCAGTCCTGGGTGTTCATTGGTAGGATTGATGTTGAAGCTGAAACTACAATACTTTGGCCACCTGATGCAAAGTGCTGACTCATTTGAAAAGACCCTGATGTTGGGAAAGATTGAGGGCAGGAGGAGAAGGGGACACCAGAGGATGAGATGGGTGGATTGCATCACCGACTCAATGGACATGGGTTTGGGTGGACTCCAGTAGCTGGTGATGGACAGTGGAGCCTAGCATGCTGTGGTTCATGGGGTCTCAAAGAGTCGGACACGACTGAGTGACTGAACTGAACTGATGCAAGGTTACAGGCTTCCCTAATAGCTCAGTTGGTAAAGAATCCTCCTGCAATGCAGGAGACCCTGGTTCGATTTCTGGGTCAGAAAGATCTGCTGGAAAAGAGATAAGCTTCCCACTCCAGTATTCTTGAGCTTCCCTGGTGGCTCAGCTGGGAAAGAATCTGCCTGCAATGCGGGAGTCCTGTGTTCGATCCCTGGGTTGGGAAAATCCCCTGGAGAATGGCAAGGCTGCCCACTCCAGTGTTTTGACCTAGAGAATTCCATGGACTCTATATTCCATGGGGTAACAAAGAGTCGAACACAACTGAGAGAATTTCACTTCACTTTCATGCTAAGTCACTTCAGTTATGTCTGACTGTTTGCAACCCTGTGGATTGTAGCCCACTAGGCTCCTCTCTCCTTGGGGATTCTCCAGAAAAGATTACTGGAGTGGGTTGCCATGCCCTCCTCCAGGAGATCTTCCCAACCCAGGGATCAAACTTACGTCTCTTGTGACTCCTACATTGCAGTAGATTCTTTACTACTGAGACACTGGGGAATGCCACACTTAATGTTTACCTTTTTTTTCAAAGGATATGATTTAGGATACAAATGAATAGCCAGATGAAGAGATACATACAGCAAAACCTGGGAGGGTCCCAAGGACAGGAATATCTAACTCCATGGGGCTTTCAGTGTGTCACTCTCCCAGCATGTGAATATGATCACTAATCTGGAAGCCCTCTAAATCCTGCTCTATTGGGATTTTTTGGAGACTTCTTTCAATGGGGGCTTTAGTCACTAAGTTGTGTCTAACTCTTTGCAACCCCAAGGACTGTAGCCCACCAGGCTCCTGTGGGCCACCAGCGAAGCACCTTCCTCACAGTCAATTATCAATTCTACTGTCAGCCCCACTCCCTTCTTTGGAAGATTTGCAGTGGACTGAAAATTCTCAGCTTCACAGCATGACTTGGTCTTCCTAGTGATCAGCTCCCACCTAGGAGCCATTAGGCAGCTGACTCAAAGTCACCTCATTAGAACAAAAGATGCTCCTCGTACTCTTATCCTTTAGGAATTTACAAAGGTTTAAGAACCCTGTGTCAGAGACAGGATCAAATATTAGAACAAGAGATGCTCCCTAGTGCTTTTATCACTTAGGAATGTCTTTGGATTCTCGGAACTGTGTGCTTTAGGAAAGCCCATTCTTTCATTGGTACTGACTATCCTATTTTTCTGACTATACAATTAATATATAAAATGTGTGTTCTTAATGGCCAGTAGTAAGATTTAGGAGAAACCTGTTCAGTTCAGTTCAGTCACTCAATCGTGTCCGACTCTTTGTGACCCCATGAATCGCAGCACACCAGGCCTCCCTGTCCATCACCAACTCCCAGAGTTTACTCAGACCCACATCCACTGAGTCAGTGCTGCCATCCAGCCATCTCATTCTGTTGTTCCCTTCTCCTCCTGCCCCCAACCCTTCCCAGCATCAGAGTCTTTGCCAATGAGTCAACTCTTCTCATGAGGTGGCCAAAGTACTGGAGTTTCAGCTTTAGCATCATTCCTTCCAAAAATATCCCAGGGCCCATCTCCTTCAGAATGGACTGGTTGGATCTCCTTGCAGTCCAAGGGACTCTCAAGAGTTTTCTCCATATACTGATTATTAATTTAACTTAGAAAGAAAGCAAGAAATAAAAGTAAATTCCAAGAAAAACAAATAATTTTGACTAGAAGAGAAATAATCCAAAGAAAGTGTTGTTCCATATTCAATCACCAAGCATTACTCTTTTTTCCCCCAATTTTTTCTGTATTGGAATCCTTATCTATTTTTCTCTATTTTGTCTCTGTGATTTTTAGTATTTCTTTGCTTGGTTAAAGGCAGACTTTACTTTTCCTTTTTGGGATGTAAATATTTCTCAAAAATAAATAAAAAACAAAGCATAAGAAAAAGTACACTGACATTTCTTCAAGTGAAACTTTGAAAGATATCAATTCTACTTAAACTGATGCTTTGCATCCTTCATTGTCTGGTTCATTCCTAGGAAAAAGAAAAAGAGAGAGGTTATAAATAAAATGTACAGCAAAAAAAATCAGCTAACTGATGAACAAATTCCCAAGATTATGTACAAGGTGAGTTTCTGAACATTAAACAACTTCAAAATTAATTTGGATAGTCTCCATGCCAAGATAAAGGACATTTTGCACTACATGTCATTTTTATCACTCTTACTTCTACTCCTAGAGCTGTCAAGACTATTAGATGGATGTATTTATTAATGTGTAAGAGGAGATTGCCATATGGTTCCATTGAGCCATGTAAATGACTAGAGGACATTTTCAGTAGTAATTATGTTTTGATTGAACATGTGTGTCCTAAACTTGAAAAGCAGCATGTGAACAAAAGAGGCATAAAAACTGCAGGATAAAATTAGGATAGGAAATTGTCGAGTTGAGGTTGGCAGGTTAAATGAAAAAGTAAAGAAACCAGAAGATGTAACTGGCAGGCAACAAGTCCAAAGGTCAAGGGGTTGAATCAAATCATAACGGACCAAGAAACATTTTAAAAGGTGAGGAAATAGAGAGAGACGTAAAGACAAATACATAGAATGATCAGCACTTAATCAGGACAAATTTGAAGCCATATTCAAAACAGAGGGTTATAAAGGTAGAATGGAGTGAAAAATGGAAAAAAAAAAGACTAAAAAGTAAAGCCAGGAAGCATTAANGAAACCAGAAGATGTAACTGGCAGGCAACAAGTCCAAAGGTCAAGGGGTTGAAGCAAATCATAACGGACCAAGAAACATTTTAAAAGGTGAGGAAATAGAGAGAGACGTAAAGACAAATACATAGAAAGATCAGCACTTAATCAGGACAAATTTGAAGCCATATTCAAAACAGAGGGTTATAAAGGTAGAATGGAGTGAAAAATGAAAAAAAAAAAAGACTAAAAAGTAAAGCCAGGAAGCATTAAGTGAAAGCAAAATTTAATTGTATCATTAAAATGTAGGGAGACAAAAATGACAGCACAAAGATGGGATAAAAATGATATCCAGTGGAAAAGGAAAGAAAATACAAATGACAAATTATTTCCACTTGTAGTAAGATGGTAGAGAAAACAAGTATGGATTAGCTATGCAGTTCAACAGATAAAGTGAGGAATACCACTTTTATTAACCAATCTTGATGTTCAGGAAATTCTGAAAAAGCAAAGGTAAAAGCAACAGTTATTAGAATAGTAAAGAAACAGAAAGAAAACAAATATAACTCCTGGTTAGCTTTTATTACATGGGAACAAGAGCAATTAAAACAATTCCATATAGTAAGGGAAATAGAAATGTATAATGGGAGAACAAGAAGATGACTGAACTTTGAAATCTCATGATTAGAAACAAATATTTAGGAAATTGTTGATCTTCAGGAAATACTTATATAATTGTGTTCTTAGGAGATTTTAAATAAATATCACCTCAGAAAAGCAAGGCAAAATCAGCAGTCTCAGGATAGGAAAGGGGATTGTGATTCTGAGGGTGGGAAAATAGAGAAAAGTCCAATGAAATAGTAAATATTTAATAGAGAAAATCACCTAAAGAGGATAACAAGGAAATTAAACAGCTGAGAGAGGCATTTTTAAAATGAATGCAATAGGCCACAAAGGTATTATTGCGCAGTCCAAAGACAAAGTATATATAAGGTACACATAATTTGGTTACAGCTGGTTTACAATGTTTCATCTCAATAACTCTATGAGTGGCAGAAAGCTGAAAATGCTATTCTTTGGGGATATTTTAATGAGGCATAGTAAAGTAAAGAGATGGAGGTTTACAATCACATCTGATTTGACCCTGCCACACAGATTTGAGATGGGGGAGGATGGCTCAGCACATAAATGGAAAGAAAAACAAGAGGATGTGGCAGAGAAAATAGTAATTAGGCGCATGGAAGCGCAGAGCGAAGGAGGGAAGATAACACTTCAGTAGTCGGCAATTTTGTATCCCAGCCACTAAGTATTGGCTAAAATCTTCCATTGAAATTCTGCCCTGCACCACTTTCTTCATTGCAAGCAAAGCCATTCATCAGTTCTTTCATGCTGGTTCAATTAAATCCTATAGTGCTCGGAGGCAATGTAGCCGCGGTGAAGAATTTCAATTTCGTAAACAGGCCTGTAAATATGCTACTGTGGATAAATTGGCCATCAGGGTGATAGAGAGTAGCAAACGAAAATGTGTGATTACAGCTAGTTTTAGTGTGCTAGAAAGCTGCTGAGCCATTACTGTGAGCAAGACAATGTTTTTTTCCTCCTCTGCTTATCTAGCGATTTTGCTCTTTCCATATTAGCTATCTCTAGGCAAATACTCTTTGTCTGATTGATAGTTCTCACTTAGTTACTTTCACAATAACACTGATCTAGATTTTTGAGAACTAAGATCTTACCCCTCAAACCCACTTTTCACTATCTCATCCTTCTAGGCCCTTCAGTCTTAGGGTTGCAGGAATATATGATGGTTTTCTGTTTTAATTTTTTGTTTGTTTGTTTGTTTGTTTGTTTTGGAGGTCAACACAATTTATTAACAACCAGTCAATTCCATTGTCCTTATATTCACTGTTCTATAATATTTTCCAAAAGCTTGTACTGTTGTATGATCCGAGACAGTTTGTTCCAATGGAGCATTCTTCCAAGTCATCACCTCATTGTCAGGGCAACAGTGAGTGACTAGATCTTAAAACTCTATTTTCTCATCTTTTTTCTCTGCCCATTTTTTAGAATTTTTTTTTCTTTTTTAATTTTTACAATGTTGTTGTGGATTCTGCAATACAGATTAACTGCAAAATGAAGGCTGCTCAACTATTTTCACATTTATTCCCTTGTTTTTATGAATCAATAAAGCTTGCACAACCTACTTTATACTGTTGAGGGAAAATATGACAAAATTTTTAACTAAAATGCATTATAGACAGAAGTTGCTGCTGCCTTCAAAGCAAGTGATATCTTAAAAATGATAATATTGTCTTAAAGGAAAAAAGTTATATTTTATTTTGTCAAAATCTGTTTATCATGCTAGTGATCAGGAACATTTGCAGAAATAACAGCTTTGGTATTGATAGAGAGAGAGAGAAAAAAAAAAACAAACTTTTTTCATGATATTGCTGATCAGTTCAGTTCAGTCACTCACTTGTGTCCAACTATTTGTGACCCCATGGACTGCAGAACACCAGCCTTCCCTGTCCATCACCAACTCCCAGAGATTACTCAAACTCATGTCCATAGAGTTGTTGATGCTATCCAGCCATCTCATCCTCGGCTGTCCCTTTCTCCTGCCTTCAATCTTTCCCAGCATCAGGGTCTTTTCCAATGTGTTGGCTCTTCACATCACATGGCCAAAGTACTGGAGCTTCAGCATCAGTCATTCCAATGAATATACAGGGTTGATTCCCTTTAGGACTGACTCCTTTGATATGACTAACCACAAATACTGAACTTTAGATTTTCTCTTGCACAGATTTTTCCCAATATAAAAGTCATGTGAAAGTGTATTTTGAGTTGAATAGTGTAAGTAAAAGCTGCAAACCAGAATATCTCTGTAAACATCCATGGGCTCTCATTAGGAATCTGTCCTGTTTCTACTTTATTTAATATTAGAAATCACAATCCTGCTCATCTTAAAACTTCATATGTTCATATTGCATTATCCTTTCAATTGTATTCCAAGAAATGAGTAGAGAAAAAGCAACTCTACTGCTATATTTCCCTTAAAANAGGAATCTGTCCTGTTTCTACTTTATTTAATATTAGAAATCACAATCCTGCTCATCTTAAAACTTCATATGTTCATATTGCATTATCCTTTCAATTGTATTCCAAGAAATGAGTAGAGAAAAAGCAACTCTACTGCTATATTTCCCTTAAAAGTAAATGTTTTTGGACAAAATTCAATTAATATTGCCTTTTAATCTAAAATTAGCCTGTTTAATCATGAGTTTCACATTTTAAAAAGATACATAAGAAAAGTGTGTTTGGTTCACAGACTGATTTCTCAGAAAGAATTTGAAAAAACTTAGTTGAAAAATGAATGAATGCCTTTCTTTTTAACAAAAGAGGTAAGCAGGGAAATGCTTTAGAATAGCTCTTAAGATAGATGAAGAGGTATTCTGAGGGTATTAAATGGTAACAGGCTGAGATATGTTCCTTTTTTTTTTTTGACAGTTAATCACTGTCTAGGATTTTAACTTACTTCCTATATATGCAAGTCTTTTTCACAGAATGGAAGTAAATGTCTTTTCATCCTTTATACAGAATGAAATAACTACATATATATCATTANACATGGCTTGGTCACAGGGCACCTCAGGCTCTTTAACTGTGAAGAGAGTTTGACAAGCCCTGCCTGGAAGGACTGCTGGCATGAGTGGTAACTGTAAAGCATCTGCCACAGTGCCTGGCAGGCACTGTGTCCCTCCCTTCTCATGACTGGTGGCTGCACTTTCCAACAAAGACCTCACCCCCTTAGGCCTAATATGGGGTTTCCCTGGTGGCTCAGCCATAAAGGATCCACCTGTGATACAGGAGCTACAGGAGATGCAGACTAAGTTTCTGGGTCAAGAAGATCCCCTGGAGGAGGAAATGGCAACCCACCCTAGAATTCTTTTTTGTCATATCCCATGGACAAAGGAGCCTGGCGGGCTACAGTCCGTGGAGTCTTGAAAGAGTCAGACATGACTTAGCAATTCAAGAAGAAGGAGAAGGCCTGGTATGGAGAAGTGAGGGAGAGCCTTGCCTGACAGTCTTCCCCTGAGCTTTCTAGAACTGACATCAAAGAGTAGGGCATGACTTTCCTTTGTCCTGTCTATTCAGGGATGAGTAGACCCTCAGTCTCCACTTNTGAGGGAGAGCCTTGCCTGACAGTCTTCCCCTGAGCTTTCTAGAACTGACATCAAAGAGTAGGGCATGACTTTCCTTTGTCCTGTCTATTCAGGGATGAGTAGACCCTCAGTCTCCGCTTGGGCTTCACAATTTGAGTTCTGGTGGGGCCTGGAGAATCCCCTCCTTCTTGACCTGAGGCCTATCTCCTCATAGTCAGCCCGATACGTCCCTGTGAGCCTGGAGGAGGAAAGAGGGCTGGCCTTAGCTAGCCACCCCTACCCATAGTCTCACAAGATTCGAACGCTGTGGCAAGCTCCTTGAGAATGACAGACAGTTCCTCTCAGGGTCCCAGACCAGGGTCCCAAATTTGACTCTCAGCCAAGCCCAAGACTCCCCCTTCTGATGACATGGGAACACCACCATGGGTCCAGAACCCCAACTTTCCTGCTACTCCTTGGTCAGAGCTGAAGGGCCCCTTGGCCTGATAAATCTGCCTGAGGCCTTCTGGGCTGAGAGTAGGGAAGATTCTGTGTGGCCATCCTGGTATGTGTGTTTAAATGGTTTTACTGTCCTTACCCTGACTTGGAATAACCTGGAAATATACACAAACTGGAAATATTCTCTGAATTGCCTTAAGGCTTCTCCCCTCAGGTCCCCAATTCCCTGAGACCCCCAAGGAAGAAGTGGAGTTTGCCTCATCAGGCCACAACAGCCTGTAGTCTTCTGAGCCTAACAGTAGTGGAAGCAATATGTTCTGCCCCCATTGTTTTGAGATGGATGGTTTTTTCAGTCATCAGGGTCCTTACCTTCTGGTACAATCTGGAAATTGTCCTTCTGCTGACCTGTGGCAGAGAAGGTAATGGCACCCCACTCCAGTATCCTTGCCTAGAAAATACCACGGATGGAGGAGCCTGGTAGGCTGCAGTCCATGGGGTCGCTAAGAGTCAGACACGACTGAGCAACTTCACTTTCACTTTTCACTTTCATGCATTGGAGAAGGAAGTGGCAACCTACTCCAGTGTTCTTGCCTGGAGAACCCCAGGGACGAGGGAGCCTGCTGGGCCGCCGTCTATGGGTTCGCACAGAGTCGTACATGACTGAAGCGACTTAGCAGCAGCAGCAGCAGCAGCTGACCTGTGGTCGCTCCTTTTTTATCAGGATGAGATTCCTTACCTCCATGTGATGATCTGGGAGGAAGTGAGTAGGACTCACCATGTCACCAGGTCTAGTGACACAGCCTAATGCCTAACAGGGACAGTGCCCTCCGTGGCCCCTTTCTTTCTGGGAGGGATCCTTTGTTGTCAGTCAGTGCCATCAACTGAATACTATTAGGAACTGGGTATCCTATGCCAGCTAAATGAGGCCTCCTCCATTAGTCCAAGGACTTTGAAGCCCTGAAGCCATTCACCTTCAGAAAATAAGACATAAACTTAGTCTGAAAGTCCTGCTTGTTCCCTCCCAGGGCCCATTACATTTGCATGACTTTCTAAGAATTTATCTGTAATGGGGTAGTTGCCTGCCACATTCCTTGGACAAGTGTGCCACTGTCATACCTGGGATTTCCACTCTCTGATGAACAGCCAGCCTATAAACCAAGGTCCTCATCTCCTTGATACCAACCAGGCAGAAGTCACAAGGCCCTTGAGCTGGCCAGCACTTACCTATGCCTCCCAAGGCTTACTGGAGAAGATGAGCTAAGTGTAGCCCTATCGGCTGTGAGTTGAGGGGCTCCCATATCCACACCCTGGGTCTTCACTTTGACTCTGCACCCTTCCTGGGGCTCTATTCTCTGCTGATCTGAGGCTGAGGGCTCTGCTGATTCCCAAAATCCCTCCCTTCCTGGGACCTGAGTTGAAAGTGTTTACCGCAGCAGCCCGGATTGTTCTGGACTTCATATACTTGCCAAGGAGGACAAGTATATCTTTACAGGTTCCTACTATGTGGCTGCATCTTTCCATCACCCTCATTCAGGTTAATCACTGTCATTTCTGAGAGACTGATCGTCTCTCCTCTGCCAACCTCATAACTCTGCTCCGAGACCAAGTTTCTTAGATCTCTGAGAAGCCTGAAGAATAAGCGAGGCTATGCTTAGTCTAACAGTTCTGAGATCCCTTGTGACTGAGAGCAGTTGGGAGTGCTGTTCCAGTGACCAACCCCCATGTTCTGGGGTGTTGCTCTCCTCAGTCCTCCTACATGGGGTCTTCATCTTGCTTTCTGTGTCTGGGATTAAAGGCTTCTGGGGAAATTCCACATCTCTGCCAACTCTTGAACTGTGTTTGCTCTGCAGTGCTACAGAGAATGAATGGGTCCTTGTCCCAGGAGTGATGGGAGATGGAAAAGCTACAGCCCAAGGCAAGAGTTCCAGGACAGGTGTAACTCAGAGGAAAAAAAGTACATAAATCTATCTCATCAGCCAGGTGAAGATTCTCATGTCATTTATGTTCTGGTAGATTTACTTTCTACAGACAAGAGACTGTAAGCATAATATGGAGAGCCCTTGGTCTTCAGAGGTTATCTAACATGGCCAATGCACATGCTAATACTGTTACCAAATATTGTCTCTTTCATTTATCTGTGAGTAATGAATAAGGGATACATATTTCTGGTTAAATATATTTGGTATTCATACTGCTCTGGCTATATTCTGATCCAGTAGCTTGAGCACAAGGACAGTCTTTTTTATCGCCTAGGACACATTTTGAAGTACTAAGAAAAACACTGAAATAAAAGGGGACTTTCCTGGTGGCTAGTACCCCAGGCTCCCAATGCAGGGAGCCCAGGTTTGATCCCTGGTCAGGGAAGTAGACCCCATGTGCTGCAACTAAGATCTAGCACAGCCAAATAAATAAGANTGAAGTACTAAGAAAAACACTGAAATAAAAGGGGACTTTCCTGGTGGCTAGTACCCCAGGCTCCCAATGCAGGGAGCCCAGGTTTGATCCCTGGTCAGGGAAGTAGACCCCATGTGCTGCAACTAAGATCTAGCACAGCCAAATAAATAAGAAAAAGGAAAAGTGAAAAGTGAAACTGAAGTTGCTTAGTCGTGTCCGACTCTTTGTGACCCCATGGACTATAGCCTATCAGGCTCCTCTGTCCATGAGATTTTCCAAGCAAGAGTACTGGAGTGGGTTGCCATTTCCTTCTCCAGGGGATCTTCCCAACCCAGGGATCGAAATAGGATCTCCTGCATTGCTGGCAGAGGCTTTTACTGTCTGGGCCACCAGGGAAGTCCAAAACAGAGAATTACTATGTGAAGGTGAAAGTCGCGTCCAACTTTTTGTGACCCCATGGACTGTAGTCCATGGAATTCTCCAGGCCAGAATACTGGAGTGGGTAGCTTTTCCCTTCTCCAGGGGATCTTCCCAACCCAGGGATCGAACTCAGATCTCCTGCATTGCAGGCGGATTCTTTACCAGCTGAGCCACAAGGGAAATGAAATACCAAATATTAAAAGTACTTGTTTAAAAGAAAACACAAGGGTATGTCTCAGGGTGGGGGGAGAAGAACAGTATGTATGCTACAGTAGTTTAGAGCAGGAGTCTAGCCCTAGCTCTGTCATTTAGCAGCCTTAAGTATTTTGGCACAAAACCGAACTCTAACTCTATGAGCCTCGGGCTCTCCACTGTGAAGTGAGTTTGATAAACCCTGTCTGGTCAGACTGGTGGAATATATGTATTTATAGAAAGCATCTGTCACAGCACCTGTCTCTATTGAGAAATTAGGGGCAATCGCAGTTATTACGATTATCTTGACCTCAGATGTTACATCAGCTGGGTTTGTTTTCTTTTTTTGCATCTATCAGATGTCAGACACTATGCAGCATTCTAACTGAAAGAAAAAAAAAATGGCCCAAGCTCCCCAATCACCCAAAATTCTGCTTAGCAATGAAACCAAAGTAATATATTCTCTCTACCCGCTCTTTACCCTGCTTCTTTTTTGTTCTTCTTGAAACAGTAACTCAGCCTCTTCCATAGAATGACAGCTTCCCTGGAAACTATAATTGAATGGGCAGAGACTGGGAGTTTCTTTGACTAAACATCGCCAGTACAGGCATGAAAGACTTCTTAAAAGCAGATGCTCAATTAACGTTTGTGTAAAAGAAGAGCCACAAATAAATCATTTTCTATAATTTATATTCTCAAACATTCTTGAAAACCATAAGCAGATTCAAGTATATATCTTTTAGGTTTACAAAAAGGGAGACT
>SJYW01046611.1:143464-182191 GCA_006410735.1 Raphicerus campestris | reverse complement strand
GGGCGGGGCGGGGGTGGGGCGCGGAGGGGAAGTCAACAGGGAACACAGGTTGACAGGCTTTTCTGATCACAAAGTGAAGAACGGCCTTCAGACCACACTAGGGGCGAGATGAGTGGCTGGATGTGGCCCTCGCATGGGGACTGGCCGAGGCAGAAGGGCCAGCACTGGCTGCAGCAGAAATGCCAGGCCCGGCTGAGGCAGGATACTCAGCCTGGGCTGTAGCAGAAGGGCCATCCCAGACTGAAGCAGAAATGCCTGCAACAGCCCAGGCAGACGTGCCAGCCATGCCTGAGGCAGAAGTGCCAGCCATGCCTGAGGCAGAAGTGCCAGCCATGCCTGAGGCAGAAGTGCCAACCTTGGCTGCAGCTCTGGCCCCGGTGCTCTCAAATTCCTGTCTGAAAGACTCCTCATATTGTGCCAGGAAGGCATCAGGGACCGTATCATTGACCTTGGTCAGAAACTGCAGGACTTTGATTTTGTTGGTTTCTGTAAGTGCTTTAGGACCCCACAGGAACTCATAGCGAGGGGGATTGCTGCCGGGCACCTGGCGGTACTCTAGGTACCCTTCCTGCACCAGATCTTCCGTGATGAACTTCTTGGTGTCTCCAAAGATAAAGTGCCTTCTTCCATCATAGATGCCCAGAATATTCAGGAACTTCCAGATGTACTCCTCAGAGATGCGGGGGCCATTCAGGTAGATGAGTCCCAGCAGAGGCATCAGAAGACCATTCTTCGGCAGCCCCCACTCACCTCTCATAGACTCACTGTTGCTGAGATCTAGGTTGCTCACCAGGGTATAGCAGTGACTGTTGGGCCTGACTTCCTTCACCACCAGGCCAAACACCAGCTCCATGTGCTCAGAGGCCCTGCTGAGGATCTCTGGGAAGTGCTTCATGTACCTTCTATTGATTGCC
The DNA here is from genome assembly GCA_006410735.1 of Raphicerus campestris. Lineage (NCBI taxonomy): Eukaryota > Metazoa > Chordata > Mammalia > Artiodactyla > Bovidae > Raphicerus > Raphicerus campestris. The sequence goes on along the minus strand of SJYW01046611.1, from coordinate 181,277 downwards.
TTCAGCATTTCAGACCTCTTAATGCGCTTCCTCCTCTTATACTGTAAAAGCATGTACTGCACCAACATCCCTGCTTTCCTGGTCAGAAGATCTGTGTGAGAGATCTCAGCAGCAGCTGAGGCCTGGGAGGAATTTTCACCTTCCTGAACTTGGCCCTCGGCACCTACACCAGATCTCGAGCGTGCTGCATGCCCGACACCAGATCTTTTGGGTATAGCACCTGAAGCAGCACTGGGGGTGCCTTGGGCTCCCTGAGGCCCCTTGGAGGTGCCAGCAGCAGGCGAGCTTGAGGGACCGCTCTCTGACTCAGGAGGGGAGGAGGAGGTGGTCTCTTCTCCCCCAGATGTGGGAGCCTGATTATGAAGACCCTGGGTCTCAGCTCGGGCCTGGCGACGTTTCTCACGAGCACGGTCCTTACTCTTCTGCCCACGGGGCATGATGGCTGTGGTCAGGGACCGCAGGCAGGAGTCGGGGCCAATAGACAGGAGGTTGGGGCACCTGGAGGATGGAGAATGAAGCGACATGAGCACCTTAAAACAGGGAGGTTCCACCGTGGCTTAATCAAAGGCCGACTCTGCAGGTGTCCTTGAGGACACTGCCCTAGGAACCCACAAGGCTCCTGTTTTCCTGCTCAGCGTGTCCCCACACAATCCCACAGAGGAAGAACAGAGGCCTTACTTTTCCTCTGCGACCTCTCAGCCCTGCTTTGGATTTACTGAGGTGACAGCAGGTGCTGGCAGTGGGGTCCTCTCAGCTCATCTTTAGTATTACCATGCCAAGTCCTGGCGGAGCCTGGGCACCCTTCTTTCTGCTACTCTGATGCAGACACTTTAGACCTCCACATGATCCAAAAACAAGTGAAAGGATGCCTCAATCCACCTCCCCACCAGCGGATACTCAGTGCTGAGAACTCAGTAGGGTTTTTTCCATCCTGAGTTCACTGGGATCATCATTCAAGGTCCTTACCTTGGCTCCTTAAAACACTGGGCACCATTCTCCATCTGCTGAGTGGTGGCTGCACCTTCAGACTAGACATTTCCCCTCCCCTAGACTTGGTATAAAGCAGTGAAGTAGATGCTCAACCTGACAGTCCTTCCCTGGGATTTCCTGGGCTGAAATCCAAGGGTTGGGATAAATGCATTGAGTACTCACTCAGGTTCCTCAACTGGGCTCCTGGCAGAGAAGCTCCACTTTCTCCTGAATTGATGCCTGTGTGACAGTAAAAGCCAATCCCTCTGTGTCCCAACAGGAGGAAGTAAGATGACCTTATCTTACCAAATACAGTCTTCTAAGAACAGGTGCTGTTACAGGCAGGTTGATGTCCCTGTGGTCCCACATAAGATCCCAATTCAAGGTCTATAGTATTTTTTTGCTTCTCTTTTCTTCTCTATGTCTTTTTAAAATTAAATTTATTTACTATTAATTGGAGGATAATAACTTTACAGTATTGTGTTTGCTTCAGCCACACATCAATATGAATGAACCATAGTTATAGCTTATATCCCCTCCCTCTTGAAACACCCTCCCACCTCCCACCCCATCCCACTCCTCTAATTTATCACAGAGCATTTGGTTGAGCTCTCTGTGTCATATGACTAATTCCCACTGGTTATCTATTTTACATACGGTAATGTGTATGTTTTCCATGTTACTCTCTCAGTCTGTCCCTCCCTCTTCCCCACTGTGTCCAGGAGTGTGGTCTCTTTGTCTGCATCTCCACTGCTGCCCTGCAAATAGGTTCATCAGTACCATCTTTCTGAAATCCACGTATATGTGTTCATATACAATATTGGCTTTCCTCTTTCTGACTTAATTCGTTCTGCATAAAAAATTAGGACTAAAATTACCACATCAGCCAACAATCCCATCACTGTGCATATATCCTGAGGAAACAGTAACTTAAAGAACACTTGTCTTTTAAAACATTGTTTTTCCAGTGTTCGTTGTGGCACTCTTTACAATAGCCAATACATAGAAGCAACCAAGGCCTACATTTGACTTATGACAGGGTCTAAGATTTCTCAATCTGCTGACCACGCCCCTCAGACCAGGGCGGAGAGGTCTGAGGGGAGTTGCTTCCCCTTTAGCCCGCAGTGGGAACCGCCATGTATCCTTGAGGTCTCAAAGGGATGATGACAGGGAGGATGTGGTCTGAATGATCTGGTGTGGAACATCCCCACAGCCCCTGAGATTCTCACCATCCCACCAGGGAACCTGAAACTCTCCCTTCCCAACCCGATGCTCCCCACTTTGACCTGGTCTCTCACTTCCCTGAGATGATCTGGGAAGTGTCATGTCAAGATGCCCGATTGCGATTCCGTTTCTTAAGGGAGGAGCCCCATCCTCACTCAGCGTCACAACCATGAATCGTGTTGGGGACTAGGTCCCTTTCTTGAACTGGGTTTATTCCTTTAGAGCAAGGTCCTCACCTCCCTGATACCACCTCCAGCAAATGACAAGGGGCAACAGAGTCGGCCAGCTCCACGTGGGACCTCCTAGAGCTGAGTGCAGGCAGGGTGCTCAGTGTGGAATTGAAGTCTGCCCATCAGCCCTCAGTGCCCTCCTCTAGGACCTAGAGCTCCTCCGGGGTACAATCCAGGCCTACCCCCACAGATCAACGCCTTAGCCTGAGACACTCTAGACCACAGTCAGCCGATAGCGCTGAGGGACTGATAAGAGCCGTATCACAGGGGTGGGACCTGGATGGGTCACTTTTCTTACTGGGAGGGTTGGGAAAGTCCCGTCAGCTCCATTCAGATCCTCACCTTGGTTCCGGACGAGTCCTGGACACTAAGTCTCCGCCAAACGGTCACCGCGGCTACCAGATGATCCACTCGCATTCAAAGCGGAAGTGGACAGGAGCTGCGTAGGGTCCTACGTGGGTTCTCCCAGGGATGACGGCAGGGGCAGCGTGCTACGGGAACCCCGGTAGCTCAATATTCATTCGTCCTTGGGTCCTCCTTGTGCAGTGGATCAGAGCCCAGGATGCCTCCGTCTATGAACCTGAGTCTTCCAGCTCCCAAACAAAGCCCTCGCCTTCCCAAGGCCCTAGTGGTGGGAGGCCAGCTCTGCTCTGAGCATCTCTGCTTGGCAGGTGGGTTGCCACTCTGTGAGCCTCCTTCGTTGGGCGGGAGATCCTCCCACTAGCCTTGATGGCCCTCACCTTAAGTCCAGTGATGGTCAACACACCCCCATCTGCAGATCTGCGTTCTGATCTGCCTAGAGGAGACTCAGCCCTCCCTAAGATCACACAGATTGAATGAGGGGACCACTCAGAAGTAGCTCTTTGGCACTTCTCAGGGCTAAGAATTCACAGAATTCTGTTTGGCTCCCTCTGCAGGGCTCCCCCTTACATTCAGGATCACATGTGAGGTCCTCTTTGAATTCAGGTGCCCCCCTCTGCGAAACTGCAGCTGATTGTATCAGACAGAGGTCTCACCTCGCTAAGACTTTCTAGACTGACATCAACCTGGCATCAGTGCTCAGAGCTTCCTGGGGACCACAGCATCAGTGATTTTCCAGGGCCTCCTTTTACAGTGTGTGTATAGTGTGTATAGTGTATAGTGGTGTATAGTCCACTTTCAGGTCGTCGCATTGACACATGACGAATCCTGTAACTGCACTCTCTGCTTTATGAAACTTCCTGTCTTCCATCAAGGTCCTAGTCTCCTGAAAATTCCAAGCTGGAAGTCAGGATGATCCTCCTGTGATGCTAGTCCATTAGGGCCTCTGAGAATAGACAATGGGGATACAACTTGATTCCTTCCGATTCCTCTTGCTTAACATCCTCACTCCATCTACCACAGCCTGGGACTGCTCCTTCTACTGATCTGAGATTCCTCTTCTTAGGCTTTGGGGGTCCACTATATTCAGCGGTGACTGTCTCCTCAGTCCTCCTTCATGGAGGTTCCCATATCAGCTTCTGTCCCTCGATTAAAGGCTTCCTGGGGAATGCATATTCCTACAAACAGTCAGCAGTTCCCCTCTAGCAAGTCTTGGAGAAAACGGGTCTCAATCCCAAAAGTGATGTAAGATTAGAAAATGCAGCAGAAATTTAGAACTCAGGACAGATGTTATGATGTCAAAGAGATCTAGGTGATATATTTCTGGTCTTTAGCCACTTTAGGGTGTGTGCTTACTCGCTCAGTCATGTCCCACTGTGTGTGACCCCATATACTGTAGTCCGCCAGGCTCCACTGTCCAGGCAGATTCTCCAGGCAAGAATACTGAAGTGTGTTACATGCCCTCCACCAAGGATTGTGCCCAACCCAGAGATCAAACCCAGGTCTCTCACATTGCAGGCGCATTCTTTACCATCCGAGTCACCAGATTTAGGGTAGTTCTAAAATATTTACTCTCGACACCTCCCTGTTGGTCGAGTGGTTATGCGCTCCCAATGCAGGGGTCCTAGGACTGATTCCTAGTCAGGCAACTTGATCCCACATGCCACAACTAAAACTCTCACATCCAGCAACTAAGAGTTCTTGGGCCACAAAGATAATCTCACATTCCACAACTAAAGAGACTGCATGTGGCACCAAAGATTCCAAGTGTCCCAACTAAGACCCAGAGCAGTCAAAAAATAAATAGAAATAATTTGTTAGTTAAAGCAAAGAAAATGTTTACTTTCTACATAGAAGGACAGCGCCAGATAATCTTGTAAGCCCTCGATCACTTGAGGCTGTCTGAATTTGCACCTGCCGATGATCCTATGCTTACTTAACAGATTACTCTGTCCATGGGAATCTCCAGGCAAAAATAGTGGATTGTGTAGCCATTTCCTCCTCAAGGGCATCTTCCTGACCCAGGGAATGCCCTGCATTGGCAGGTGGATTCTTGACCACTGAGTTGCCTGGGAAGCCTGATAACTGAAAAGGAATTGTTCAGGGTAGTTTTCCATTCCAGGCTGAAGTCTCTCATCTTTGAGAGCCACCATCTGAGGGTCTGGCCTCTATTTAGTGTTTCCAGAGCCTCTCCGGTGGGCTCAACATGTAGCCTAACTTAAAATTACCTCCCATGGACATTTATTGTCCTAAAGTCTCCAAGTGCCTTGCCTCAGTGTATTTACACTAGACTCCTCATGAGGAAGCCCTCAACCCCCTCACTTCCTTACACCTCATTTTTATTCAGACTCTAGATCTTTGTTCACAAGCTAATTTGTAAGAATTGTTCTCTTAGACTCTAGAATCTTATACGAAATGGTTCAGTTAATTTTTCTTAGCATCCTCAATACTACTCAGAAGCATCCAAACAACAGATGCTAAATTGATATCTGAAGAATTACAGTGAAAGTGTGCAAGAAGTGAAGTTTACTGGGATTTCACTTCTCCCACTTTCTTAAATAAGCTAAGCCAATCCAGGTATATACACTTCAGTTTTACAAAGAAAGACTAAAAGGAATAAAACAAACCAAGAAATGAATACCTCTCAAGATTTCTTTTTTTTTTTTCCTGTATCTGATAATCACACAGACTTCACCATGGAATAATTTCCATTTTTGCAAAAATCCATATTCCAATATCATGTTTTCTTGTTCCGAATGACAAGAAATGATTCAAGGATTTCAGTTTTTGCTATGTACTACGAAAATTCTTATTTTTCAACTTGATAATCTGCAGTATATGGGGGAGTTGCGCCATTAGTATACTTCAACTCTGAAGCTAAACACATCTTTAATTAAAAGGAACATTTAAAAATAGAAAAAAGAAAAACCTCCCATTTGTGCAATTTGTATAGGAAGACAAATGCTTTATATGCTGTGTTTTCATGAGAAAAACCTGGGCTCTCTGCTAGTGGGAAGATAGCCTGCTTCCTCGAAATGCAATGTGAAGTATCTGCTCAGACGTCACTAGGGGTGGGAGGGGCTTTGGACATGCTCCGGGAAGTGCACTGGCCCTGGCACCGGAGGAGCCCTGGCTGCAACTCTGGCTCTCTCTTTTTCAGCTCTCAAAGCCTCTTCATACCAGAACGGAAAGCACTGGACTTTGTATCATTGACATTAGCCCCAAACTCCCACATTTTTTTATATGTCTATATCTATCATGGAAGCACTCCATATTAGTTTACAAAGACCATGCTCATTATATTTTATAGCTGTACAGTACTCTACTCTGTGGATATATATATAATGTTCCTTCAGTTAGCATGTTCATGGATATGTAAGTATTTTCATATGGTGGTGGATGTCTCTTCAGGGTTAATTTCTGAAAACTCTAATTACTGGCTCAAATGTGAAAGCATATCTAGTTTTCTGATAATACCAAGTTGTGTTTAGGCTCTATTCTTATTTTTGACATGTTGCAGTCAAAGAATCAGATTAGTACATTCTCTAACACTATATACAAAAATAAACTGAAAATGGATTAGAGACCTAAATATGAGTGGAAACCATAAAACTCTTAAAAGACACTATGAGTGGGACACTTTTTAATATAATTCATAATAATATTTTTTGATCTGTCTCCTAAAGCTAGGAAAATAAAAGCAAAAATAAATAAATGAGATGTAACTAAAGGTAAAAACTTTTGCACAGCAAAGGAAACCATCAGCAAAATGAAAAGACAACCTACTATATGGGAAAAAATATTTGCCAATGATGTAACTAATAAGGGGTTAATATCCAAAATATATGAACGGCTTATATAACTCAACAGTTTAAAAAAAGAATTAAAAAAATTAGCAGAAGACTTAAGTACACATTTTTCCAAAGAAGACATACAAATGGCCGAGAGGCACATGAAAAGATGTTTAACATTATTAATCATCATATGAATGCAAATTAAGTGAACAATGAGGTATTATCTTATATCTATCAGAAGGGCTATCATCCCAAAGGAACAGAAGTGACAAATGCTGGTGAGCATGTGGACAAGGTCTGTACACTGTTGGTGGGAATGTCAATTGGTGCAGCCACCATGGATAACAGTAAGGAGGGTCCTCAAAATCTAAAAACAGAACAAATAACCCAGAAATCCCACTCTTGGGTGTATATCTGAAAAAAACCCCACTAATTTGGATGGTCCCCGTCAGGTACTCGATGCTTGTCTGAGTCTAAGGGTTTCCACTGCTTGTGTCCCCTTCCCCTCCAGCCTCATCTACCCTCTGCCAGGGAGCCCTTCCCAGTCCAACCTCCCTGGTTATTAAGAAGGCATCTGTGTCTGGCNAAAAGAGGGCAGCAGAGGATGAGATGGCTGGATGGCATCACCAATGCAATGGTCACAAACTTGGGGAAACTTTGGGAGATGGTGAAGGATAAGGAAGCTTGGCATGCTTCAGTCCTTGGGGTCACCAAGAGTCAGACTCAACTGGGTGACTGAACAACAACATGAAGCACTTTACAAGGATTATCTCATTTTTAACTTTGCTCCAAATTTACACAAGAAGAAACTCACATTTCAGGAATTTTCACAGCTACTCAATGTAGTGATGCGGGAAACAAAACACATCCAGATACCCCCAGAAACTCATGAGCTCTGGGCATATGAGCTCAATTGCCACAAAGGAAAGGAGGATTGATTTTGAGTTGTTTAGACAACAAGCAAATAAAAATATCTGAAACATGAGGCAATGAACTTAGGCAGAAGAGTATTTTATATATATAGTGAGTGGGAAGTAGAACCCTCTCCTAAACACACTCCAACTTTTTTCTTGGGTCCTGCCACAAGTTTAAAAAAAAATTAGCAAAAATGGTATTCTAAGCTAATGATAACTGTAATAAAATTCAAAAGTGGTTTATAATCGTTTAAACAAAAGCTTTCCCTGAAATCAAATTAAAATGTGTTCATGTATAAAAAGGCTTTCAAATAATGATGAACAAGAACAGTCTTGAAACAAACCCTGAAATGCAGCAGGAGAGTATGTCACCATTATAAAAATGCAAGCTTCAAAATGCCCAGAGTTCCAAATTCAGGATCTCATGTCTATTTTCAAATACATCATTTGTCTTCATTAACAACTAACTAATACATTTATCATACACTCATATTGATATCTGTGTAGAAGTCAAAATTATACCAATTTTGAAAAAGTAAAAGTTATCTCAACAATGATATCACAATTAATCATACAAAGCCACCACTCGTGTATGTAAATCTACTTTCTTCTTGCTCAAAACATTTCTTCTCCCCTCTCTATCTTCTCAACTTTTAAGCTATGTGTGATGGTGTGTACGTGTTTGTGTGTGTGTTTTGTGGAAGACAAAATTCATTAATGAGATGATTCTATTCAGGCTATTGCAATAAGGACAGCGTTCTTTAATGAGAGACAACTCAGAAAAAAAGAAAGGAAGAAGACCTGAGATTTTATAGAGACAAGTAGACAGTGGAGTCTTATTGAGATTTTGTTTACACAAAGTAGTAGGCAAGACTGTATAATATAATGACTATAGGTACAAACATTGACAGCAAGCTTAAAAGCAAAGCAAAGGAATTATAAAAATCAGAATGGAGTCCTTTTAAGGAAGAGGTAGGGAAGGGGATCTGTGCATGATAAACAGGTCATTTCTAAGATGCTGGCAATTTTCATTTCTCATTCTGCATGATGTTTTCTCTTTGTATTTAATCTTTAAATTCTGTTTATGTTTTTATTGCTGTTACTGTTTAGTTTCTAAGTTGAGTCGGACTCTTTTGCAATCACGTGGACTGCAGCCCACCAGGCTCCTCTGCCCATGGGACTTGCCAGCAAGAATACTGGAGTTGGTTTGCCATTTCCTGCTGCAAGGAATCTTCCTGACCCAGGGACTGAAACCACATCTCCTGCATTGGCAGACAGATTCTTTACTGCTGAGCTACCAAGAAAGCCCATATATGTTTTTATAAATCCCATATATATTTTTATAAATCCTCTATAAATTCACAAGCAACAAAAGTTAATTTCATTTTAAAACTAGTTTGTCAGTTGTTCTTCCACCACATATTGAAACAGTCCATCATTTACTCAGTGATCTGTAATGCTACTTTTGTACTATATCAAGTATTTATATAACTGAAAGTAAATGCTAAATTCATTTGAAAATTTGATAGTAGATTACTATCTGGTATACATGTAGAACTTCCTCAAATCAATAGACATTTGATTGTTAGCTCTTTAGGAAAATGACAAAAGACATAGTCATTTCCAGAAGAGGAAAATAAGTGTCCTCAAATAACATGTATATGAATGTATTTAAAATCTTATAAACCCCAACTTTCACTTTTTAAAGTCAATTTTTAATAGAAGTTTTAGCATCACAGAAAAACTGAACAGAGAGTATAGAGATTTTTTACATAGCTCCTGCCTTGATATTTATAGCCTTGTGCATTATCAACATCCTCCACCAGAAGAGTACATTTATTGTAACTGATGAATCTATATTGACACATCATAATAACCCAAAGTCCATAGTTCTCATTGCCATTCACTCGGTATTATACATTCTCTTGGTATTATACATTCTCTAGGTTTGGACAAATTTGTAATGATATGTACCCATCATTATAATATCACACAGAGTATTTTCACTGCCCTAAAAATTCACTGTGCTCCTCCTATTTATCCTTCCACCACCACCCCTCACTGACACTAACTCCAGACAAATCATGATCTTTTTTAGTGTCTCAATAGTTTTGCTTTTCCAGAATATCATACGTTTGGAATCATATACTTATGCATATGTTTCCTCTATCTCTTTTCATGTCTTGAGAGCTCATTTCTTTTCAAGGAGAAATAATATTGCAATGTCTGGATATACTACAGTTTATTTATCCGTTCACCTACTAAAGGACATCTTGCTTTCTTCCAAGTTTTGGCAATTATTAATAAAATTGTTATACATATCCACACCCAGGATTTTGTGTGAACACAAGTTTTGCACTCCTTTGAGTAAATACCAAGGAGCATGATTGCTTTAGTTTAGTTTTGTAAGACACCTCCAAACTGTGTTCCATAATAAGATACCATTTTGCATTCCCAATAGCAATGAATGAGAGTTCCTATTGCTCCTCTTCCTTTCTGGTACTTGGTGTCAGTGTCCTAGATTTTGCCCATTCTGATAAGTGTAAGTAGTATCTTACTGTTGCTTTAATTTGCATTTCTCTGATGACAAATGATATGGAATATTTTTTTTCATATGGTTATTTGGCATCAGTATGTCTTCTATAATATTTATTCTTGATAAAACTATGATGACTAGAAAAGGACTTATTTAATCTGATATGATGTAATGATATATCTATTGAATCACACAGCAAATATAAAGCCAATGGTAAATGTTAAAGTCAATTCATAAAATTATGAGCAGAACAAAGATGCTTGCTCTATTGGGTTAGAAGCCTTGCAGGGCTTCTCAAATTCCTTTGAGCCTCTTCTTCCCTCTTGGTTAACACCCCTCCATTTTCAGACTTAGACAAAATACATAATACAGATACAAACACTAGCACAGGACATGAGATGTGACTTCCAGAGTAGCCACTAGATAACATAAATCAGAAGTTCCATCAAGAGTGGGAGTTGCTGGAGAAAAGTAAGGAACAGCAGAGGGCTAGATAAATTCTCCTTCCCTCTCTTCTGGAGAAGATTCTAGCATGTAGTCCCTCCTTCTCTGGAAGAGCCCCGCATGCCACACCTGATGATCAATCCGCACTGTAACATATTGTATTTATTGTATTTTGTTGTTTTTGCAACTTACCTTGCTTCACTTCCTTTTATTTGTCACTGTTACAATTGTAGGCTTGCTTGTACAGTAAGTTTCCCATAAATGAATGAGTTCTATTTTGACAGCACATTTTAAGTTCAATTTGTAAGTCCAACAGAGTTAGCCTAGGTACTCAACTATCACAATTGGCTATATGGTACTGTAATATAATCGGTGTAAAATACTTTTCACCCAAATCGTACATAAAAACAAATACAAAAATAAACATTTTATATCTTACAGTACAGTACCTTGAAAAGTACAGTAGTACAGTACAATAGCTGGCATACAGGGGCTGGCATGGAGTCAACAAACAAGAGAGCTATTGACTAGAGGAGGAGGGAGAGGGGGCAGGAGACGGTGGGGCCAAAAGATCATTAGCAGTAGGAGACAGAGAACAAGCTGCTTTCACTCACGCTTTACTTGATTGGACATGCAAGTGCACACTTACATGTTTGAAAGTTTGTAACTCGAAGGTTCATTTGTAGGGACCTTATTGTACCTTGCAAAAATAGTACTGAAACTGAGCAGGACCCCTTGGGCTTCCTGGGCATGAGAGGCTTTCTGTTCAGCCTCCATGATCTTCCTTGAGTTCTAAAGGTCAGGGAAGGAAGGAGATGTAGAGATGAGGGAGGAGCAGCCAAGAAACAATAGCACAATCTTGGGGTGGAGTCCTGGTTCCCCCTCAGGTAATACACAGAGCAATATCTTTGAACTCTTCCACAGAACCAAAATCTCCCACCAAAGGGAAGAAGTTAACTAGCTGTCACCTTGCCTATTTAACTTATACACAGAGACGATCACGTGAAATGCTGGGCTGGGATCAAGATTGCTGGGAGAAATATTAATATCAACAAACTCAAGCATGCAAATGATATCGTTCTAATAGCAGAAAGTGAAGAGGAACTAGTCCTCACCCAGCCCAGCATNAAGTTCAATTTGTAAGTCCAACAGAGTTAGCCTAGGTACTCAACTATCACAATTGGCTATATGGTACTGTAATATAATCGGTGTAAAATACTTTTCACCCAAATCGTACATAAAAACAAATACAAAAATAAACATTTTATATCTTACAGTACAGTACCTTGAAAAGTACAGTAGTACAGTACAATAGCTGGCATACAGGGGCTGGCATGGAGTCAACAAACAAGAGAGCTATCGACTAGAGGAGGAGGGAGAGGGGGCAGGAGACGGTGGGGCCAAAAGATCATTAGCAGTAGGAGACAGAGAACAAGCTGCTTTCACTCACGCTTTACTTGATTGGACATGCAAGTGCACACTTACATGTTTGAAAGTTTGTAACTCGAAGGTTCATTTGTAGGGACCTTATTGTACCTTGCAAAAATAGTACTGAAACTGAGCAGGACCCCTTGGGCTTCCTGGGCATGAGAGGCTTTCTGTTCAGCCTCCATGATCTTCCTTGAGTTCTAAAGGTCAGGGAAGGAAGGAGATGTAGAGATGAGGGAGGAGCAGCCAAGAAACAATAGCACAATCTTGGGGTGGAGTCCTGGTTCCCCCTCAGGTAATACACAGAGCAATATCTTTGAACTCTTCCACAGAACCAAAATCTCCCACCAAAGGGAAGAAGTTAACTAGCTGTCACCTTGCCTATTTAACTTATACACAGAGACGATCACGTGAAATGCTGGGCTGGGATCAAGATTGCTGGGAGAAATATTAATATCAACAAACTCAAGCATGCAAATGATATCGTTCTAATAGCAGAAAGTGAAGAGGAACTAGTCCTCACCCAGCCCAGCATTCCAGAAGTCTACAAGCAATAAATGCTGGAGAGGATGTGGAGAAAAGGGAACCCTCTTACACTGTTGGTGGGAATGCAAACTAGTACAGCCACTGTGGAGAACAGTGTGGAAATTCCTTTAAAAATTGCAAATAGATCTGCCTTATGACCCAGTAATCCCACTGCTGGGCTTACACACCGAGGAAATCAGAATTGAAAGAGACACATGTACCCCAATGTTCATTGCAGCATTGTTTATAATTGCCAGGACATGGAAACAACCTAGATGTGCATCAGCAGATGAATGAATAAGAAAGCGGTGGTACATATACACAATGGAATATTACTCAGCCATTAAAAAGAATAAATTTGAATCAGTTCTCATGAGGTGGATGAAACTGGAGCCGATTATATAAAGTGAAGTAAGCCAGAAAGAAAAACACCAATACAGTATACTGAGACATACATATGGAATTTAGAAAGATGTTAATGATAACCCTGTATCCAAGACAGCAAAAGAGACACAAATGTATAGAACAGACTTTTGGCCTTTGAGGGAGAGGGAGAGGGTGGGATGATTTGGGAGAATGGCATTGAAACATGTATACTATCATGCAGAAATGAAGCACCAGTCTATGTTCGATACAGGATACAGGATGCTTGGGGCTGGTGCACCGGGATGATCCAGAGAGATGATATGGGATGGGAGGTGGGAGGGGGATTCAGGATTGGGAGCTCATATACACTAGTGGTGAGTTCATGTCAATGTATGGCAAAACCTATACAGTATTGTAAAGTAAACTAAAGTAAAAATAAAATTTAAAGAAATAAATAAAATTCATATAAATCTGAAAAAAAGAAAAAAAACTAATATGGCATTCAGTCCCATCACCTCATGGCAAAAAGAAGGGGGAAAGTGAAAGCAGTGACAGATTTTATTTTCCTTGGGCCCCAAAGTCACCTCAGATTATGACTGCCATGAAATTAAAAGATGCTTGCTCCTTGGAAGGAAAACTGCTTTGCAGACAAAGGTCCATGTAGTCAAACCTATGGCTTTTCCAGTAGTCATTTGAGAGTCCCTGGAACTGCAAGGAGATCCTAAAGGAAACCAGTCAATCCTAAAGGAAATCAACCTTGAATATTCATTGGAAGGACTGATGTTGAAGATGAAGCTCCAATACTTTGGCCATCTGATGTGAAGAGCTGACTCATTGGAAAAGACCCTGATGCTGGGAAAGACTGAAGGCAAAAGGATGAGATGGTTAGACAGCATCACTGACTCAATGGACATGAATTTGAAACACTAAACTCCAGGAGATAGTGGAGGTCAGAGGAACTTGGCATGCTATAGTCCATGGGGTCACAAAGTGTCAAACGTGATTTAAGGACTGAACAACAACAGCCACAACTGCATGATGAAGCCCTCTTCATCCTAGAGACAGTCACAGTTTGCCCACCTGACACCAGGGGATCTAGATTGAAGGAATGAGGGCCCTGCACACACTCTGATCCTTATCAGTAACCCCACTCCTTGACTATAAAATTCCTCACAAACTACTCTGGGTTGGGACATATTGTTTTTCAGGCCTTAGCCAGCAGTGGTCCCCTTTGCCTGGCAAAACAATGAAATTACTCTTTTCTGCTTCACCCCAAACTCTCTCTCTGAGGTTTAATTTTATGTCAAGGGACAGAGCCTAGATTCAACTTCAGCTGAAAGTTGAATTGCTTGGAGCAATAACCTCTTTCTACCCAAGTTTAAAGGCAGGAATACATCCCAGAATCATGAACCTCATTTTGATTATTTATACCAACTGAGTTGATCAGTTTCTACACTGATAACCAGTCTAATACACTTTTTTTTTAAATACCCAAGAGAATCTTACTCTTGATAATGCCTCTATCAGGAGATGAAATCCTGTGGCTTACTCCAATTCTCAGGAATTATGTCATAATATCTATTGACAAACCTTTCTTGCACTGAGATTGCTAAACCTCATTGGTCTTGGAATCCCCATAGTCTTTCTCCACCAACCTATGATGATGTCTAGAACTTTCTTGGAATTGTATCAGTTCTACTGGCTACTTACCAAGTGTTACTTGTCTCCATATTCTCTACCCTCTAAAAGTTTTAGTCTCTGGAACTGGAACCTCATTTTACTGACTGTATTTGTACATTTCACTATGTCTTGGTCTGCCACATCCCACTATAGATACTCAGTATACTACACAGGTTAATTTAATAACTATTTGATCCAAAAGCACACTCATCTTAACAGAGTACTATCTACCTTTTAAAAAGATACTTCATATTTTCATGAACGACACATTCATTTTTTTTTTTGGTAAGAATGAGCCTCATTATATTATTCAGACTGCATTTTGTTATAAGACCCCTCAAGGACATTATTGTAATCAGTTAGTAAGCTCAACCAGGTCTTCTAAAAGTAAATTTTAATTCATTCTTATTATAGGGAAAAATTTATCAGTATTGCAATTCTTATTTTCTGCTCAAGATTCAAAACATAATGCTTAATTTTATAAACATTATAAATATTTAGGTGAATGATTCATATGTACAGTTTTTTGTTCCAGAAGTAGTGATTTTTTTCTTTCTTCCTTTTAGTTGATTTTATGTTATTAGATTGGATGGACTATGATACTACTGAACTTGCTAGAGTATTGACTTACTGACAATTTCCAATGTATGTGTGTATGTTGTCATATATATTCACATACAGAGAGAGAGAGAGAAAGAAAATGTTTCCAAATCAGAATTTAGCATGAAGACTTATTATAATTGTGTGTGAACTGGTTGCCTTGATAAGGTTAAGGTTAAGTCCAAAGTGAAAGACAATGTCTAGGCTAGCATTCTTTATGATCTTATGATTGGAGTCTATGTGTTTTATGACTTTAATTTATACAGTTCATTATTACCTTTTAATATACCATTTAAAATGTGTGATGATAAATAAAAATTATTTTTTTAACTTGATCATAATTTTTCATGGTTCATCAAACCTATAAAAATATATACCAATATGCTCTTGTAAGTTATAAGTTGGAAATAGTAATTTTTTTTACCTTTTACATTTCTTTAAAATAATTAATTTTTAATATTCCACACAAATAATTGTTTACATAATTACAGTTATATCTAAGTGCTTCAAACAATATAGTAACAGGAAGCAAAAGGTTAAAATATGGCAAAACTGTACAAGCTGCACTAGTTATTTCACAGAAATTTTAGGTGCCTTCAGTAGAAAATCAGAATTAATTTACCAGGGAATACTGAGTATGAAGTCTATTAGACATTTTCACACTTGGATTCAAATATTTCATCATTATTGAGCTTACACAGAAAAAAAATAGGTGTAATGTATATTTTAAATGTGAATTTTTAAAATAACATAAAAATATTTTGAGATTCTGCAATTAAAAGTAAGTATATTAATATTTTAGATTTTATTTCATGGTCAGGATAATTATATTAATAAGCATAGCTAATACACAGTGAACTCCTTTAAAGTTCTAATCATTTAATAATAAATGATGATAATAAGCAACACTTATTCTGAGTATACTATGTAACAATAACTGTGTTAAATGCATACTCTCATATTCATTGGAAGGACTGATGTTGAAGATGAAGCTCCAAAACTTTGGCCATCTGATGTGAAGAGCTGATTCCTTGGAAAAGACCCTGATGCTGGGAAAGACTGAAGGCAAAAGGAGCAGGCGGTGGCAGGGGATGAGATGGTTAGACAGCATCACTGACTCAATGGACATGAATCTGAAACATAATTGTCACAATAATCTTCAGTTATAGTTGGGATTGTTTTGAAGTTTAGACAACTTACTAAGCCTCTGAAAACTTCAATAAACTGCTCAAGGTGAAAGAGTACATAGAGGACAGAACCAGAATCCAAATAAAAGTCTAGGTATTTCAAATGCTTTACTTTTTCAATAGCTTCACCAAACTAATTTTTGACATCTTCTTGATTTTGACAATCATTCCTATATCAGCTAGAGTTTGCTTAGGGTATACTAAGTGTAATAGGGAATAAGAAATATATTTTAGGAATTAAACTTTGCAGAATAATGAGGACAGCTGGGAAAATAATTCTGAAGGGGATAGTAGGGTGATCAGACAAAAGTCACCAACCAGGAACCATAATGAAGTCTACTGGATGCTACCGCCTCTCTCCTTGCAAGGGCCCTGAAATTATCCCAAGCCAGAAAGACAGGCAATAGGGAGGGAGAAACCTAAATGCAAAGTGAAGAGAAATATGGATAAACTTGATCCCATAGGCAAATGAAATTCATGAGGGCAAATGGAACTCCACAAGAACAATCTGAAATCCAAGTCTGTGTGTGTATCAAATTCCAACAGTGTTACTAAACACAAGTCTGTGTCCTTCAGCACAAATGCACACATGCCTGGCCTGGGTCTCAAAGAAAGTAAAGGGGGAAATCTAGCAGGGGCTATAAACTGAAGTGAGGATGTTGCCATCCATCAGTGAGGTGAGTCAGCATAGCAAACACAACATTCATGAACTACAGAGGAGCCTGTGACTCTGCACCAACTTCGA
Organism: Raphicerus campestris; assembly: GCA_006410735.1. Lineage (NCBI taxonomy): Eukaryota > Metazoa > Chordata > Mammalia > Artiodactyla > Bovidae > Raphicerus > Raphicerus campestris. Next base: position 164,275 of record SJYW01046611.1, on the reverse strand, counting down.
GAGTACAATTGTTGTTGCTTTTCTTTTGCCTTCATGCAAATTTTGCAATGAAGGGAAATATAATTGCAAATATCATGCAAATTTCTTTGTGATCAAACATCCTAGGAAGAAGAGAAACATATTTTCAGCTTTTGTAGAGTAAGATAACATAGTAAAAAGCCATTGCTTTGCACACAGTAATTTAGATCTAAATTTTGAAAGTAGGCAATGCAATTAAAAACCTTATAATATTTATGAAATCTGCATACATAAAGTAGGGTTAAGTTACATAGTTGTTTTTTTCAAGGTACATACACCAGATTTTAAAATATCACAAAATTTCTACTTAGTAGGAAAACTATAAATGTACTTCTAAGTAAAATGTAATTAGCTTCTGCCTATAATCTTAACTTTAGTTACATTTCTAGGTTGCCTAGAAAACAAGAAATCTCAAGAGACCTAAAAACAAAAGCAAACAAACAGCAGCAAGTTGATATTGAAGCAGAAACCTGTGAATGGTTAGAGCATTCAAAGTGGAGGGGATATATTTTCCAGACTCACATAATAATATATAATCTTTACAGAACCTATATGTGTAGCAAAGTCAGAAAGCTTAGCCTGAGAACTCCACAGTCTTGATCCCTCATGACAAAAGAAATTAGTTCCAGTATGATAGTGTCCCAGGGAACAGGAAAAATTCACTACAAACCCTTTCTGGTGGAAAAAATACCCAACATAGACTTCAGTATGCCAGAGAATAACTTAAGCAAGATATATCTAACAATAACAAATAATGTTAAAAAAAAACAAGCCAATATGAAATAAGAATGAAAGTAAAAGCGACAAATAATAAATTTAGATCCTCTATGATCTCAGATACTGAAATTATTAATTATAAAATTAAAGCAATAATGTATAAGAAGAAGGAAGAAATACATTTGGAATAAAGAAAAGGAGTAGTGAAAATGTTGCTATTTTAAGAAAAAGCAATAGCTTCTGAAATAAAAAATGCAATTCCAGAAATTAAAATCTTAACAGACTGGTTAAACAACAGTCTAAAGTAAGCTAAAGGAATAATAATGGACAGGAAAATAGTTTATTCAGAATTATTCAAACTACACGCAAGGAAACAAAGAGATGGAAACCTGAAAGAAATATCAGGAGACATGGGGAGCACAATAATTTCTAATACATAATCTGAGTTCCAGAAAAAGAGAATAATGAAATTAGAAGAATAGTAATATCTGTAGAAACAATATGAGAGATTTTCAGATCTGAAAAAAAGAGAAGAATCTCTACAATCAGAGACAAAAAAGAATAGGTTACAGCAACTAGTGTTACATTAAAAGAGAAAGTAAAAGAAAAAGAAAAGGTCGATGATAGATAGAATGATACAGAATAGCTAGGGCTCTGGGGCTGTGATAACCCATTACTAGGGAACATTGAGGAGTCACCAACATCCTCATTCAATACCATTTAGGCTTGCAAACTCCAGCATCTGTGAGCTAGAGGTGGGAGAGAGACCAGTGCTAGGCAGAAGGACACCGCCTCCAATTCCATGCTTCTTTCTTGCACATTGCATTCCAGGAAGGTTCAGTGGAGGATGGCATACAGGTATCCTGTTGCATCTAAATGCCAGAGGAGCCAACTGCTGGCTCTCAATTTTATCTTTGCTTCAAGAGACCGAGAACACTTCCCAAGCTGGAGTCAGTAGAAGTAACCTAGGGTTAGCCTGGCCAGACTGTGGTATGGTTCTGACCCTCTTATGTTATAATTCCAAGCTTAGAAAACTGCCTCGGTAGAAAGTTTTTGCTTTTATTTGCTGTTTTTTTTTTTTTTTAACTGTGTTGGGCACTCTTACCCTCTGGTTATTGTAAATGGAAAAGTTTCAGTCATATTTCCTTAGATGTCATTTTTTCCTTCCAATCATTTGCTTCTGCAATTTCTTTCTGCCTAATTACATTGCAACATGACCAGAGGCTCAGTGCCCCTACTGTCTGGGTCACATGCCACTTGGTTTCTTCAGTGCTCAAAATAAAGCAACCAGCTGTTTGGTTTTTTTAGATTATATATATATATATATTCCTATATAATATACATACATATATCTCCACAAAAATATAAAAGTCAGAATATTTTCTAAGCACTATAAAAGTTAGATTAAGGTAAAAATCTTCCCTAACACACACACACACACACACACACACACACACACAACAACAACAACAACAACAGGATCAAATGTTTAAAATAGAGTTCTAACAAACCTTTCAGGGAAAATTATTACAGTATTATAAGTCTCTTCTAAAATAGAAAAGAGGAAACAGTACATACTAACTCAATTTGTGAGGCAAGAATATCTTTGAAATGAACACAAAATAATAGTATAATATCAAACTTATCCAAGCTGAGTGTTTAAAACATTGCACAACCAAATTAGATTTATCCCATGAACAAATGGGTGGTTTATTATGTAAAATATATATTAATGCAAACCACATCATTTAGATATTACTACAGAAAAACTTAAAGTCATCTAAACAAATGTACAAAGACATGAAAAATATTCAACTTTCAGATTTGAAAGACTGAAGAGAGAAAAAAGAAAACAAATAAAAGAAGCTAATTTTGGCCAAAATTGAAAATTTCAAAATTTTTTTATCCTATGGAAGAATATCTGTCACAAAGATACAAGGAATATCATCCTTAAAAGTGGGAAGTTAGAGGCGATATTTTACAGTTCAAGATTAAGAATATTGTTCACTGCTGCTGCTAAGTTGCTTCAGTCATGTCCGACTCTGTGTGACCCCATAGACAGCAGCCCACCAGGCTCCTCTGTCCCCAGGATTCTCCAGGCAAGAATACTAGAGTGGGTTGTATTTCCTTCTCTAATGCGTGCATGCATGCTAAGTTGCTTCAGTCGTGTTCGACTCTGTGCGACCCCATGGACAGCAGCCCTTCAGGCTCCTCTGTCCACAGAATTCTCTAGGCAAGAGTACTGGAGTGGGTGCCATCTCCTTCTCCATTCACTCCTACTATTTCTATTCAAATCATATAGAGTTATCATATGATTTAAATCATACAGAAGCAACAGTAAGAATAAGAAATGTATTAAAATATAAATATTTGAAAGCAAATGGCAAAATTATTAATATTAGCAGGTATTTTGATGTCTATGCAAAATATGCAGGAGAATCAACAGAAAAACTATTAAAGAGTTAGTAAAAGAGCACTCTTAAAATGTAATGAGTAAGATGACCTTTTCAATACCAACAGAAAAAACATAAGGAAGGCATCTATCTATAAGAGCAAATCTAANATATTAGCAGGTATTTTGATGTCTATGCAAAATATGCAGGAGAATCAACAGAAAAACTATTAAAGAGTTAGTAAGAGAGCACTCTTAAAATGTAATGAGTAAGATGACCTTTTCAATACCAACAGAAAAAACATAAGGCATCTATCTATAAGAGCAAATCTAACAGAAGATGTGTAAAACAATAATGGAAGAAACTATAAAGTATATATTGAAAAACATTAAAGGAGACTTAATAAATTAGAGGTACAATTTGGAAAGAGGAAGACTCATTTTCATAGAGATGTCAATTCTCAGATTACTCAAGAAAGTTACTATAAATTCAATAAAAACCTTATTAGGTATTGTTGAGTGTGATCATTTGACAAGCTGTTTATTAAATTTATCTGGAAGGGGAAAGTTCCAAGAATAGTCTTGACATAATGAAAATAATGAGCTGCAAAAGCTTGCTTTCAAAGGGAAAATATTTTAAAGTTATCATAATTAGCTAGTCATATGGGGAAGAAATGGCTCTCTTGGTAAACTATACAAAATAACAAATTTCCACAGGTTAAAGATTAAATCTGTGTAGTAAAATTTAATCTTTATAAATAAATCAGAGTACTAGATTTCAATATCAGGACAGATAAAATTTCTTAACACAGAAAAAAATGCTAGCAACTACAGAAGAAATTGATAAATTGTACTACACTATAACTAAGAATATATGTATTGCAATCTATTATTTATTAGTCATCTGTTATTGCATAACAGTTCAGCACAAATTTGGGGTCTTAAAATATACACATTTATGTTATCAGTTGCTTTGAGTCAGGCATCTGAGCATAGCTTACCCTTTGTCTTCTGTAAAGTTGCAGTGTTGGCTAAGGCTGAGTTTTCACCTGGAGGCTGGACTTCGGAAGGGTCAACTTAGAGATTCATTCAGTTTGTTGACAGTTTACTTATTGGTAGCTCTAGGACTCCTAGCAGTTTGCTTCTTTAAAACCAGTAAGGAGAACCAGACACTAGAAAAGTTTAATAGGAAAATAGACATTTTCCTACCATAGTCTTACATGTAGTATCATAGTTCTGGGAGTGACATTCCATCACTTTGGTTATACTTTGTTAGTTAGAAGTATTAATAAGTCACAGGTCCTACCGACACTCAAGGGGAAGAGATTATACATGGGCATGAAATATCTGGAGGTAGGAATCTAGAGAGTCACATAAAAGTCCGTCTGCCACAGGTTTGTACATTTTGACTTACAATAACTAAATAGATACCTTTGAACTGAAACTCCAAAATATAAATTAAAAAATTACTAACATCATTTAACCTCTTGTGTGTACCTTCCATAGACTATGTCTATTACTCCCATGCCATGCTATGTCCCTCCCAACCAACCATTAGCGTGAATTTTTGTTCTTAGAATCTTTTAAGAAAACAGACTTACCGTGTTTTATACTTCTAGTTTTCCTTGTTAGCTAAAAAAACTCATTACACTATTTACAGTCTTCTTTTATTTTCTTTTTATCACTTAATACTTTATTTCTTATGTAAGTCTCAGAGAGATTTATTTATGCTGTATCTGTAGTTTATATATTTTCACTTTGTATATATCTCCCATAGTGAGTATACCCCAGTGATTATATTCATGGATTTATCTTAGGAATTAGGAGTTAGTTTTGGGTTTTCTTCACTTTTTGTTTTGATGAACAGTGATATAAAAGCTCTTGCATACATCTTCTGATTTATTATTGGGTTTTTCTAGTATATATATCTAAAAGTGGTATTTCTTTCTCCTAGGGCACAAGCCTCTTCAAATTTATTATGCAATTTTAAAATTATTCTCTGAAGTTAGAGGATTGATAGACCTCAAGTTCATTAATTCATTCAGTAAGTACTGGTGGCACTTGTCACAAATATGTCATTAGATGTAGTTAAGAATCAAATTTGTATAACCTCAAATTTGCTTTTTAAATTAACTAGGTTTGGACTTCGTACATATTGTTATATTTTGATGATTTTCTATTATTTATAATGTCTTGAAAAAATATATAAAACTGTGAAAATGGCATTTTTATCAATAATTCAGTTTTGCTTCAAGAACATGACTTGTAATCACAGAGCAAGTAGTTCATAAATTGAAGCAGTCCATTGTACATAAATCAGATCCTTACCAACTAGACAGAAGATAAAATTAATAGACATTGTTTATGGGTAATTTGAATAGAGCCACATGAATATGGGCTTCAGTGATAGAAATTTAAAGCATGCTCACACTTAAGGTGCTCAGATATGGTAGAAAAGTAGAGGGGCCATAGGTAAATGGAAGTTGTTTAGAAGCGATATGGAAATTTCTTTTTGTTGAATGAGGTTTTATTTTAGTCTGGTGAAATTTCAATGCCTTCTAAATTTTAGTAATTCAGGCATTTACTGGCATGGTGTGCAGAATTTTTTCATCCAAATGGTTTGACAGGAGAAATATTGAAGTGAACATGAAATTTTATTTTCCTGGAAAAACTACCAGCTGTGTTCCAGTGAAACCATATTGCTTTTACATTAGCATGTTTCCTTAATAATATCTAACCCTCATCTGTAACTTTTCAATCACTTTCAATTCCTATTCAAACCTCCCATCTGTTACTTTAAAGCAGCCTAGACCAGTAGTTTCAGTTTCTTACAGCAGGAAAGAACAACTTTCCTGCTCTTATTCCCCTAGCTGACCCTCCCTCATTCCTTGATTATGTATCACTGACAACATAATGTGAGCATACACAATATTCACTATGTTAAATGAAGACTTCAAGGCACAGAAAACGAGTTCCTTTTCAGTACTGCTGGTGATCTTTACAGCACTGCCTCCTGGTTCTTTATGGATCTGATGTCCAAATGCTCACTCTTATGAGGTCTTTCTGTAGGTTCTTTAGAAGAGACTGGAGTTCCTGTTCCTATTAAATCCCCTCAAGAGAAATCTGGTTAAAGCATGGCTCATTCCATGCCTTTAGCTGCCCCCAGAGAGGAGGTCTTTGAGGGCATAGAATCAGCAGTGTTACATAAAGAACCAGATTGGCCCCACATCATGGGATATTTAAGTCTTATCCTTACTATGCCAGAAGTTGAGGACTGTCCCTGAACACTTTATCTCAGTTCCACCATCTCTTTCCTGTCTTCACCGCCAGTACTGTCTTCTTGTTTGTGATGGTGGTGGTGCTGGTGGTGATGGTGGTCAGTGACTCACAGCATTCAGGTAAAAGAAAATGATCACTGGGAATTCCCTGGTTGTCCAGTGGTTCGGACTCTGTGCTTTCACTGATGAGGAGATAGGTTCAATCCCTGTTTGGAGAATTGACTGCAAGTCACGTGGTGTGGCCAAAAAAAAAAAGTAACCATTTCCTAACAATTCAACATCCTTTTCCCTACTCCATTCAGCCAGAGAGGGGAAAGGATTCTTGTTCCTTTAAGAACTTTGCATTTGTGCAAAAGGCACCATCCTCCTTCACAATCTCTAATATTTCTCTTCATCAGTGACCAGTCATCAGTGACAACAGGGAGTTTAATGAATAGGACATTTGAAGAGTTTAATAATATTATTCTAAAAATACAATAGTTTCTACCGTGAATATAGACCTATTATTTAAGTATTTGGAGCATACAAATATCAATAACTCTTGGATGACATTTTAACATATAATTAAACTGCATAATTAGCTGATTGGGTAATTATTACATAATAACATAAAAGTTGTCAAGACATGTATGAGCAGAACACAAAATTTATATTTCTAGAATTTATAATATTTAAATTCTTCAGTATGAACATATATACAAAATTTGTATTTCTAGATATTAAAAATTCTTCATCTTGATGATCATAGTCATTTTACCTATAACTATTTGAGATCCACACCAATAAAAGATAACCAGAGTTGCTACAAAGCATATGGAAGCATATGTCTACATAATTTGTTTTAAAGTTAAAATTTCCAGAAGTAGATAATTTTTAGTATGATATTAAGACAGCTTCTGGGTGAATAAACTGAAACAAAACAGGATCAAAGAATCTTCTTCTTCAATATATAATAAAGTGAACAATATAGAAAAAGAAATACATCTAAAATCCACCAAAAAAAGGGTCATGTCATAAATTTAGGAGCGAAGATATAAAATGAAGACAGTATTCTCATGTGTTCTTCTAGCACTATTTTTTTACTTAAAAATTTGACTTCAATAAAATGTATATATTAAGGAAAAATTCTGGCTAAACAGCTTTAATATAAGTAGTATAATTATATATTTTGAGGCATGGGGAGAAATAATAGATTAAATAATGATGATTTATGAAATGTACCTCTTCAAACTTTTAGAAGCATTCCTGAAGAAACATGAAATTTTAAAATGTCTCACAAATGTCCTAATATGGAGAGTAATGTACTGTATGTGTAAGTTGTTACATAAGGGAAAACTAGGAAAATCCATGGACAGGTGTAGCTCCAACCACCACCAAAGATCCTCAGCATTTGGACATGCCATTTTCTAGGTTTCCTCACTGAATAGGAGCAAGGTCAGGATAAGAAAGATTCCATAGATAGATGAGCAGACTGCACACTTGAAAGACAGGAGTGAGCTGTGATGTAAGAATATTTAAAGGGATTTCAGAAGAGGTAGCTGTCATCCATCAAAGGCTATAACTATTAATCCTTCAATTTCTCTCCTATCCTTATCCCTCTCATCCTGAGGGTATGGAAAAGAAGATAGATAGCAATACCCAGTCCTCAAACAATGCCACCCAAAGAGAAGGCTAAATGAACCAAAAACTGCAAAAACTTTGTGAAAGAGTGACTAGAGATGTTCCACCATTTAATCTTTCAGAATTAATATGAGGTCTGGGTAGAACAGTATATATATATCACACATATGTAGTAGGAAAATAATGTCAGGACAGCTATATAATCAGTCTCTTGAGAAAAAGGAGAGGAGAAGTAAAATAAATATTGAATGAAAAAGACACGTAAGGTAAATAGAATAACTAGTTTGGAAGGAAAACATAATGAAACAAATCTTCATAGTGAATAATAATCATATGTAGAGGATAACTGGTAAAGCATAACATTTTTCAAAAAGAGTTCCAAAAAGAGATGACAAAATAGAAAAATATGAAAATGGAAATTTATAAGGCTAAATATAACAACAAAATCTCGAATCAGAATATTGAGTCCAAATAAAACTAGAACTTGAAATTATACAACCAGAGGGAATTATGGTTGCAAAACAGAATATTAAGGTTTTATATCATGAAAAATGTAACACTACAAGCAACAACAATTAGGAGAGAGGCAGGAACAAATGTAACAACAATAACTTCAGATTCAACTGTTATAAGTTAACATTGATTTATGCACTCATGTGCAAGCCACAATCCTATTCATTTTCTCAATGAATTATCTCATATAGTCCTAAAACAACCTATAATTATAATGTCCTAATCCCATTTTATAGTTTAAAATTAAGGAATAGCTATACTAAATAACTTGCCTGTAAGTGAAGTGAAGTGAAGAAAGAGATTCAAATCCAGCCATCCTGACATCAGATCTTCCTTTATTATCCACTGTTAAGCATGATAATAACCTCACTTTGAATTATTATTAATGGTGCAATATACTTTTGGCTTTACTCATTAATTTTTACATTATTTACTTAAAAAAGAATATGTAGATATTCTTAGGGAAACAATGAAGTCATTACTCTAAAATAAAGAAGCATATGTTATTAATATAAAGGCAGCAGATGATTGGGACGAAATGATCTCTCATCTCAATCCTTAGGTCAGTAGTTGACACTCTTTAAGAGACAAAAAGCCCAACTTGAATTGTGTCAGGTCAGGCAGTACAAAGCTGCTAAAGTAGAAATAAAATGCCTGCCAATATTACTGATAACCAATTCATGTAAGAGCTGGTGTATATTTTCATAAAAATTAAGGATTCTAAGCAGGATCTGCTTAATATAATTCCATATTTTGAGAGAAGGAAAGAAATGGTGGATTATACAATAATTATTGGTGAAATACGCTCTTCAAAACTAAATTGGAATGATACATGGTCTATTTCCTAAGAGATTCAGCCAGTATTTTCCATAAAATCTGAAGAACTCCAACTAAATCAGAGAGTTTTGCAAGGCAATATTTGCTTGAATTTAGTCAACTGTACTTGGATTTTTATTTTAAATAAGCAGAGACTTCTGTTTCATTGCAGTAGTGGATGAAATTCTGAATACATATGTTCCAAAATTAAATTTACCATTTTGAATAGAAATTGAAAAATAATGAAGAGCTCTACAATATAAAATTAAATTTCAGTTCAAGTGTCTTATCAATTTTTAATAACTAGAAAATGGGAAAATGCTGATAAAACAAAATTATGGCTTGCAGAACATAAGCTGGCATGCTGTTTGTTAAGAAAAACAAGTGAAATGTTCTATCAAAGTTAAAGGAAATAAAATTTATATATAATAGCTTGAAATAGGAAACTGAAGGTAAAGTCAAGTAATAAATCTTGATGACACCTTCTTACTAGATGTTTAATGTACTAATTTTTCATCTTTAATTCACCTTTCATTCACCTATCTATATGCAATAACAATCATAGTTACCAGCCTCTTAGAGCAAACACATTCATGGGCTTATGCACCCTGTATTTACTGAGTATAGAGCTCCACATATGAAGGTTAAAATGTTTAGAAAGTTTGAGACCAAAGATAAGGATAAATAATGAAGATAGAGAATAGTTTCAAAGCTGCATCATATTTGTATTAACATGTAACCAAGGAAATGCTTTCTTTGGCATTGTGATTTTTCTGAAGTTGAGGGTTTTGCTTTTTATTTTTTTTAAGATTATGTAGTAAAAAATTTAACAGGACTGGACAGGAGTCAGAAGATCCGGTTCAAGTATATTTTCATTGCAAGTTGCACAGTACTTAATCTCCTAGAAAATTTCAGGAGATTTAAAGTATTAATATCAAGTAAAACATGTCAAGTGCTACTTAAGCTGAAAGGTCCTTTCTATACATTCATGTAATTTAGTACCTGCTAGTCTTTTTGTTTGAGCTTCCCTGGTGGCTCAGCAGTAAAGAACCTGCCTGCCAATACAGGAGATGCAGGAGAGGTGGGTTTGATTCCTGGGTTGAGAAAATCCCCTGGAAAAGGAAACGGCAGCCCACTCCAGTATTCTTCCGTGGAAAATCCCACAGACAGAGGAGTCCACTGGGCTACAATCCAAGGGGTCACAAAGAGTCAGACAGGACTGAAGCGACTAAACCACTGCCATCCTTCTTGTTTAAGTATAATAATAACTATAGCTTAAAACAGCAACTTACCTTAAAAATACACAAGTAGGTAATATAGTAAGAGCAGAAAAGATGTATCAAGGCAGACACAAAATTTTAAGACTGACATAGGAATTTTAACTAAATGAAAATAATTTTAAAAGGATGTCTTTCGATACTGCTTATTTAGTATTCCTTTTGTTCCTTAAATACAATGACTTCGAAAATGAGTAGTTATAGAAAACTGAGGGCACTGTTTGCAGGATTGAAATTTAGAAAACTAAATAACATTAAGAACCAGAATTTTTAAATGTAGTAGAGACCCAGAAACTTCAGCTTATGTAATTTCTAAAATAAAACATAACAACTAAAAAGCCCACTTGTATGCACAACATAACTCTAACATAGGGCAAGCACCGACAGATTGCAAATTATCTCTGGGATCTTTTAAATCTGCACAGATATCTGATTTAGTGTCATTTTCTTTTCTGTTCATTCTACTGGGACTCAGGTCAAGCAATATGAACTTGGATGTCAACATATGACCTTTCTGTGATGAAGAAAAGATTGGATTGTCCTCTCTTGAGTGTGAGATAATGAAAGGCTTGTCTGGGGAAATCTTTTGCAGTGATCCCCAATTGTCTCAAGGCTGATAGTTGGAGTTGATAGGTAGTTTTAAAAGACAATGTGCAGAAATGTATTTCTAAAAGACAATGTGCAGAAATGTATAAGGAAAACCTAAGCAACAAGTTTAAGAATAGACTTTTTAGTTTTAAAGAGATCATAGTTGAAACACGACTAATGCCTACCATGATTTTCATTCCGATTATTTTCTATAACAGTAATTCTTTTCTGTAAATCTCAGATTCTTCTCTACTTTTTCATTCAAGGTAATAACTGAGTAATTTATGACTTCTCTAAAAACAAAACTTCTTACATATTTCCCTTGGCTCCCTAGGTTAACAGCATGAATTAGAACTGCAATAGCTTTCCCTATGAATGGCATACAAATCGTTCATTGAAAGTAAATTATCATTTGTTATTAAAATTCTTTCTGATAATTAGAAAAATTATTTCTCTAGTAGTCTAGTTTTTAAAATTGGCCATTTTCAAATGTTTAAAATATTAAAAAATTAACAATTACTTTTTTGCCAGTAAATACAATTTATTCGTGAGCAAAATTTAGATCAGCATGGCCAAAGTTGGCAGTGCTGTCAAAGACCTCAGGAGTGCAGAGCTCGCCACTTGTCCAAAGGTCCACGGTTGGGGACATATTTGACTCTGCAACCATCGGGAATGAGGTGCTTCTTAGCCACTTTGTCTTCAAATTCATCAGCATTAAACTTGGTAAAGCCCCACTTCTTGGAGATATGAATCTTCTGGCGCCCAGGGAACTTGAACTTGGCCCTGCGTAAAGCTTCAATCACATGTTCCTTGTTCTGAAGTTTGGTGCGGATGGACATGATGACTTGACCAATGTGGACTCGGGCCACCGTACCCTGGGGCTTTCCAAAGGCACCTCGCATACCTGTCTGAAGCCTGTCAGCCCCAGCACAAGACAACATCTTGTTGATGCGGATGACGTGGAATGGATGGAGTCGCACTCGGATGTGAAAGCCATCTTTGCCACAACTTTTCACCATGTACTTGTTGGCACAAATTCGGGCGGCCTCCAGGGCTTCAGAAGAGAGCTGCTCATATTCATCAGACACCATGTGGCCACAGAGTGGGAACTCATCCACTTTGGCCTTCTTCCGACCCAGGTCAAAGATGCGGATCTTGGCATCAGGGACACCTCGGCAGAAGCGAGACTTGGGGTAAGGCTTATTCTTGCAGTACCGGTAACAACGGGCAGGGCGGCGGCCCATGACAACGGGCTGAATCTCTGAAGTGCGTAGTAGTGAAGGAGGCGCTCGCGCTCACGCTTGCGCATGCGCTGTATGTACATTGCCCATCTTTAGGTGCAGGAACCATAGAGAACTTGAAGACTCTCTTTCACAACATCCCCACCATAGATGCAGATATACTCTAGGCATGTGTGTGGGAGATTTGAAAAATGAGCAGGACTGAGAGGCTACTGAATATATTGGCATGCGGGCATCCTGGTGAAGCAGTGGACTTTCCAGCAGCGGCCCTGTAAGGCTGTTTTCTTCTTCCTGTTTATCTTGAGCCTAGAATGTTTGCCGTAAGTTTTGTCATAGGTATAAAAGATGTACTTTCCCAGAATTTGAATGAGGAAGGGCTCTCTGCCTAGTAAACATACTTTGTGTCTGGTTTGTTCAAATAAGGCCAGAGCTCACATCTTCTGTCGCCGATTGTAGATCAATTGCTATCTGACGGAGTATGTGCTCACTTTCATGGATAAAGTGGTTTCTTGGTATGAGCTCCCTGGTGAGGCTCAGGAAGAGATGAAAGTAGAGGGGAGAAAGAGAGAATTTATCTGTTGTGCATGTTGCTTGATAATTGCTTTAGAAACAGGAGTTTGGTTTTATTTAGCCACGTGGAATGATTTTATTGTCAAAATGTCATCCATAATATTGGAATACCAACTAAACTTTTCAACTTTAAGGTTGTTTGCATTTTAAAATCTTGCTGCTTCTGGGAACTATATAAAAAGTAACTGTTGGGAATTCCTCCGTGGTCCAATTGTCACTACTTGGCACTTTCACTGTCAGGGCTGTGTTCTGTCGCTAGTTAGGGAGCTGATTCCATAAGCCAGGAAGCAAGGCCACAAAAAAAAAAAAAAAAAAAAAAAAAGAGTAACTATTTATGCTTTATTAATGTTTTACACCTTACTGAGAATGAGCTTCATAGTTTGTTTTCTTCTGTTATTTGATTTTATAGAAATATTATGATCAGAGTGTGGGGAAAGGGAAATGAATGGGAGAGAATTTACGATTAGTCAGTTGAGTTCGGTTGCTTAGTTGTGTCTGACTTTGTGATCCCGTGGACTGTGGCACAACAGGCTTCCCTGTCCATCACCAGGTCCTGGAGTTAACTCAAACTCATGTCCATTGAGTCTGTGATGCCATCCAATCATCTTACCCTCTGTCGTCCCCTTCTCCTCCTGCCTTCAATCTTTCCCAGCATCAGGGTCTTTTCCAATGAGTCAGCTCTTTGCATTAAGTGGCCAAAGTATAGGAGTTTCAGCTTTAGCATCAGTCCTTCCAAAGTACACCCAGGACTGATCTCCTTTAGAATGGACTGGTAGGATCTCCTTGCAGTCCAAGGGACTCTCAAGAGTCTTCCCCAAGACCATAGTTCAAAAGCATAAATTCTTCAGCCCTTAGCTTTTTTTTATAGTCCCAACTCTCACATCCATACATGACTGCTGGAAAAACAATAGCTTTGACTAGATGGATCTTTGTTAGCAAAGTAATGTCTCTGCTTTTTAATATGCTGTCTAGGTTGGTCATAACTTTTCTTCTGAGAAGCAAGCGTCTTTTAATTTCATGGCTGCAGTCACCGCCTACAGTTATTTTGGAGCTCAAAAAACTGTTTCCCCATCTATTTGCCATGAAGTGATGGGACCAGATGCCATAATCTTAGTTTTCTTGATGCTGAGCTTTAAGTCAACTTTTTCATTCTCCTCTTTCACTTTCAACAAGAGGCTTTTTACTTCTTCTTCACTTTCTGCCGTAAGAATGGTGCCATCTGCATATCTGAGGTTACTGATATTTCTTCCAGCAATCTTGATTCCAGCTTGTGCTTCATCCAGTCCAGCATTTCTCATGTTGTACTCTGCATATAAGTTAAATAAGCAGGGTGACAATATACAGCCTTGACGTACTCCTTTTCCTATTTGGAACCAGTCTGTTGTTCTATGTCCAGTTCTAACTGTTGCTTCCTGACTTGCATACAGATTTCTCAAGAGGCAGGTCAGGTGGCCTGATATTCCCATCTCTTTAAGATTTTTCCACAGTTTGTTGTGGTCCACACAGTCAAAGTCTTTGGCATAGTCAATAAAGCAGAAGTAGATGTTTTTCTGGAACTTTCTTGCTTTTTTGATGATCCAGCAGATATTGACAATTTGACTTCTGGTTCCTCTGCCTTTTCTAAATCCAGCTTGAACATCTGGAAGTTCATGGTTCACATATTGCTGAAGCCTAGCTTGGAGAATTTTGAGCATTACTTTACTAGCATGTGAGATGAGTGCAATTGTGTGGTAGTTTGAGCATTCTTTGGCATTGCCTTTCTTTGGGATTGGAATGAAAACTGACCTTTTCCAGTCCTGTGGTCCCTGTTGAGTTTTCCAAATTTGCTGGCATATTGAGTGTGGCACTTTCACAGCATCATCTTTGAGGATTTGAAATAGCTCGACTGGAATTCCATCACCCCCACTAGCTTTGTTTGTAGTGATGTTTCCTAATGCCCACGTGACATTGCATTCCAGGGTATCTGGTTCTAGGTTGGTGATCACACCATCCTGTTTATCTGGGTCGTGAATCTCTATTGGGATTTTTCTGGCTGTTTTGATTCCTTTTTGCTCTTTCACAAATCCATGACATCATGGAAAAAATCCTTCCAGTGTGAATATATTTTGCTAGTGCTTTCTCTTTAACAGGGAAACATAAGTTGTGACAAAACTCCTGCTCTTAAAGTGAGGTTTTTGTAAAATACCCATGTTAGAGTAGAAATATTAGAACTCCTAGTATAGTGAACTTCCCCACATTATGTAGAAGCTTGCTTAATTCCCATTCTGTCCATCTTTTCTGCCTTTCTATTTTGCTCTTCTATTTACTGTATAAACTACTATCTGTGGAAATATAACAGCAAGTAGCATTGCACAACCCTCATTGGGTTTACAAGTCTACAAGATACATTATATGTTATTCAGATAATATGTCATCATATTACAAAGTACAAATTATGGCAAAAAGGAAAGGCAAGGTGAGGTCTGAAAGCCTGGGATGAAACCCTAATCTTGACTGAGGATTGGACAGGAAAAGTGAAACAGGCTTCACATAGTGATAGGGGCACATGGAGTCTGGTTTTGCAGAGACAGTAAAGTGGGAAGAACACGGACCATTCAAGGAAGGAACTAGAATAAGGCCCATGTGACTGTGAATGAGGGGGTGAGTGGCATAATGTGAGTCCAGTGGGAGTGGTGGGGGGCAGGGGGTGGCTTTCATGTCACAAGGGTCATTTTAACAAGTTAGTGATCCTACTCTTCTGTTTGAGAACAGAGTAGCTTTACACAGGTTTTATCACTTGATATATATGATATAGTCAATAGAGTGGGGGCTTTCCAGGTGGCTCAGTGGTAAAGAGTCAGCTTGCCAGTACAGGAGTCGAAGGAGATGCAGGCTCCATCCCTGGGTTGGGAAGATCCCCTTGAGAAGGAAATGGTAACCCATTCCATTATTACTGCCTGAAAAATCTGATAGACCAAGGAGCCTAACGGGTTGCAAAGAGAGCAGGAGAGCACACACACATGATAGACTGTAAGGGGCAAAAAAAATTGGATGCAGGGAAGTCAGGAAGGAAGGCTTTTCAACACTGAAGAAAATAAGTGACTGTAACTTGAATATGTTTGTAATATCTTTCACTTTAAAAACATATTTGTATCTTTTTTTACTACTACATGCCCAGAATATATCATAGTTCTGGAAGAAATGAATATGTCAGGTCAAAGGAAGATACCCAACTGCAGTTCATGTGCTATTACACACTCACCATCACCTGTGTAGGTTTCAAAACCCTAGAAATCTCCAACCAGCAGATCTGTGGCTATCTGGACCTGCTTGCATAACCCTTTTTCCTTAATCCAAAAGATGACCAATCACTGTTTGCCTGGGACTGTACCAGTTTTGAAGTCATGAATCCCCTCAAACCGCTCAATCCAAGGCAAAATGAGGAGGTTGATCACCCTGCCACATTTAAGCATGGCCTCCCTTACAGTTGTAGGATGGAGTCAGAGGGTGGGAAGTAAAGAGGAGAGCCAGACTGGGGTTCTCTGTTTAGACTCTTTTCATCTTAGTCCTACAGATATTAGAGGGGAGCCTGTGGAAAATGTCTGAGATACACCATTCTTCTTAAATGTTAAAAACATTCCCCTCAATCAGTTCCAAAGTTTTGAGTGTTCTTCTGTCTTCCAATTCCTGGTACCCACGATGTGCTTCATGCTAAGCAAATCTTGCAACAAAATTTAAAACTTGTCTGCTTTGAAATAACCTGAAATATGGTCAAGAAGAAATACATGAGAAATAATTTAGATCTCATTTATAAAATTTTTTACTTTGGTAATTGCAATAAAAGTTTAGCAAAGGGAGACACTAGTGGCGTATAAAATAGAGATGTCTTAAGGAATAATTAGAATATATGAAAGTAAAGTAAGGAATAAGGTGAGAAAGGGGCATGGCAACTGCATAAGACTGATTAGCTCTAGAAGAACAAGAAATCCGTTTAGATCATTGGTTTTGCTTCGTATTTTTGGCAAATTGTGACCCATAGTGCAGTTTTTTAATTAGTACCCAGCACTACTGAGGGACAACTGTGTTGGTCAATGCTTAACAACCTGCCCCTTGGGGAGTGGGATGAGGGGCCCCCAACTTGTAGTGCTTGTTGATATCTCTAGTGTAGATACTGCATTATCAGTTTCAGCCACCACTGTGATATTAATGAACATGAAATGGCAAGAGACACACAGTAAGCTCTTGTGTGTCACTGGTTAGCTGGCTCTAGCATGCTACCATTTTGCTGTGCATACCCAAGAAAAACAGAAAAAACAAATTTGACTAAAGCTAATAATCATGTTAAAATAATGCATTTTGGCATGGGTAGGGAGAGATCATTTTCTTGGAGCCCTTAAAAGCAGGCAGGGAAACATGTTTAGACAATGATTCAGGCTGTGAAGTCTTTCCTCCATGGTTTCACACTCCTGTTCCATAATTCCCAGAGAAGAAATCTGTACTATTCTGTACTTACTGATTATGTATTATTCATCAAGGCACCCTTTATGTACTTAGAATTAGCACTGTATAGTATTAAAAATACAGTCAAATTCCCAGTATCCTCTGCCTAGAAAAGAACAGTTCTGTGTATCAGTTCAGTGCAGTACTTCCTTCCCTTCTTTGATTTCACAGTTCAAACATTTCACAAAGAGCTAAACCTGATTTTGTTCTCAAAGAAGAATATGCACTGGAGTCTAATGTATTGACTGACGTGCACCCTGGATGCCTTCTCCTGCTGCTGGGACTGCCTGCATTGTTGATCACTGAGTCATTAAGTAGCGTTCCATCACTTGGTGTTTGACAATATACTGTAATTCAGAGAGCATGTTCCCAGTTGGGCTCTCAATGAAGTGTGAAGCCTCCACTGATGATGAACAGTCATTTTCATCCGTGTTTTTTAGTAACTTCACAATGGGAGCTGTAATCTCAATATTTTTGAGAGTCTAGATGAGCAACATGACTCCATTTTCCTAGAGGTGAGTAGTGAATGTAAAAGAGTCATGGTTATGCTGGCCTTTTCTTCAAAGTGAGCCAATTTAGGTGGTCCAGCTTAGCCGGTATCTCACACACTTGATTCACAATGGTCTTCTTTATCTGTTTGAGAAATGCACATTCTCTGAATAGACACACTGTCAGGTGATTTTAACTGTTTAGTCCCAGGGGCCAGGTGAATTTTCTTCTTTGACTGATATTTTATACATTTTATTTCCTTTTGGGAATCTGTTTTTTATTTTGGATCTAGGAACTGAGTATATATACTTAACCTTTATGCTTTTGTGGTATAGGATGAATTCTTCTCCAATGAGTGATTTTTTTTTTTTACATTGCTCCATAAAATTGGGGAAAAAATATATAAGGATTAAATCAGGAAGAAATAATGCATAAATATGCTCATTAGAATTTAAGTTTAGTTTTTAAGCTTTACTTGTTCATGTTTCATCCTTTTAAGAATTTATAAGCCATTAATCAGATTTATATGGTAATTAATGTATAGTTTTAAAATTATAAATATTTAAGTAACACTGTAACAAAGGTATAATTTATAATATATAGTAATCATAATGTTAAAGAAAAGCATACAAGTAAAAATGCTATATTAAAGATGGGCCTTTGCTTGTGGCTCAGCTAGTAAAGAATTTGCCTGCAATACAAGAGACCTGGGTTCAATCTCTGGGTTGGGAAGATCCCCTGGAGAAGGGAGAGGCTACCCACGCCAGTATTCTGGCCTGGAGAATTCCATGGACTGTATAGTCCATGGGAGTACAAAGAGTGTGACACGACCAAGCAACTTCTCTTTCACTTTCATACTAAAGATTAATTGACTCAATATAAAAAATCTACTTATACATTTAAAAGTCCTTCTCTTTTAAAGCTACCAAACCAAAACTTGGATCTGCTTTCCAGTGTGTAGTAATGCTAGTCTATTGACTCCATGTTGTGTGAAGCAAAGTACAGTGTTGTAGGGTGTCATACAAGTAGTCTTGGACTGGTGATGCTCAAAAATTCCAAACTCCCTGATGGGTTTTAGCTCAAATGCTCCTTACATTTTCAGGGCAAGGTGAGGCAGGGGAGTCCCTGGGTACAGTGATCAACTCTTACACAATTCACTGATTGGTTGTTGGTAACAGGGGGGTGTCATAGGGGTTAACTTTATCAATCCTTGGGCTTCAGTGGGCCTGGGTGCCCTGTGTTCCTGGTCATCAAGTAGTTAATTTCTTTCATTTGGTGAGGAGTTTGGCTTCTGTACAACAACTCAGGAAATGTGCATTAGATACTATTGTCTGTGTACTTCAGAGAGGAGTTAAAGCAGAGAATGTGGGGAAGGGGTCTATCCTGGGAATGCCTCATAGGCTCCTGTTCATTAAAGGGCTTAATTCAGCCTGAAAATTTCAGAAACACAGATCTAGGGTCAGGGTGCTGTGTGTGAAGCTTGTCTTCCCTCATACTGAGTGCATGGACTTTCTCTCCTTTAGGTCCAAGTCTTCGTTCATTTATTTTAAAAGGCAAAATGCTGTTATTTTATCCCTGATGCCCAAGTTTCTTGCCAATAGTATTAATATGAAGTTTTATGTGGTTTACTAGGTTTACAGACATACTTGAAGCAAATGTTTAGTTAAATATTGAGATTATATGACATATCATGATGCCCAATTGTATTTCAAGTTGAATGAATCTTGCATGTTTAATGGATGACCTCTTTATCCTCTGAACTTAATATTTTCTTTGTAAAAGTGTTTCCTTATGAAAGCATCCTTAGCATTAGATGTAAGCATTCTTTAATTACAAAATAAGTATTCCAATTGATAAAGTACTGACTTTGGAAGGTTTTTTAAAAAGCTTTGCTTCACCTACCAAACATTTTAATTCATTCATTTCCACCACCACCACCCCCCCCTGCCCCACCACCCAGGGCAGCAAACATTAAGAAGTAGATGAGAGATAAATTACCATGTTAATTGATATACATGGTAAACAAATACCTGCTTAATCCCTGTATAAAGAATTTGGCCCTGCCTAATTTTCTGTATTTTCCTTGAGTTCCAAAATCACTACAGATGGTGACTGCAGCCATGACATTAAAAGACACATGCTCCTTGGAAGAAAAGCTATGACTAACCTAGACAGCATATTAAAAAGCAGAGACATTACTTTGCCAACAAAGGTCTGTTTAGTCAAAGCTATGGTTTTTCCAGTGGTCATGTATGGATGCGAGAGTTAGACTATAAAGAAAGCTGAGCACTGAAGAATTGATACTTTTGAACTATGGTGTTGGAGAAGACTCTTGAGAGTCCCTTGGACTGCAAGGAGATCCAACAAGTCAGTTCTAAAGGAAATCAGTCCTGAATATTCATTAGAAGGACTAATGCTGAAGCTGAAACTCCAATATTTTGGCCACCTGATGCAAAGAACTGACACATTTGAAAAGACTCTGATACTGGAAAAGATTGAAGACAGGAGAAGGATTGAGAGAGGATGAGGTTGTTGGATGGTGTCACCAACTCGATGGACATGAGATTGAGCCAGCTCCAGGAGTTGGTTATGGACAGGGAAGCCTGTCATGCTGCAGTCCATGTAGCTGGTTGGCAGTGTTGTTCTTGTTCAGTCACTAAGTCCTGTCTGCCTCACTGAGACCCCATGAACTGCAGCATGCCAGGCTTCCCATCCTTCACTGTCTCCCAGAGTCTGCTCAAACTCATGTCCTTTGAGTTGGTGATATCATCCAAACATCTCATCCTTTGATCCCCTCTTCTCCTGCTTTCAAT